>JACCGJ010011461.1:0-39930 GCA_013407085.1 Atriophallophorus winterbourni | reverse complement strand
CGATCCCAGTCTGGTTCATATAACGCGTGATAATTCAACGTCACCAGCGGCACCAAGTCCAATTCGATCTGTGATGGATATTTCTGGCACCGAATCACCTCACCACGCAACCTCCCCGTTACCTCCGCCGCCTCCACCGTTCCCCTTATTGCCCGACGATAGCGAGTTACTCGCCCTTGACAGGAAACCGTTGAACTCATTCCAACATGGTGGCGTAGCCAGAAACAGTGAACCAAGGGGTTGTTCCAACGTTCCACGTTACACTAGCCGGCATTCTCCCTTTCTTGATAGTCAGACTTCCGATCTTCCTAGTCCACCGCCATTGCCGTTATGTGATACACTAACGGATACAATGTGTTCGAGACGGGCGGATTCTTTCGCATCCTTCAGTGCAGATCATGGCTTTATCCGAGGAATGGAAAACGGTGATTATTGTTACAACAGTAGACCAAAAATGCCGATTCCACTTGAAATAACATCACCTGTTATTCCAAGTAGCAAGTCAAACTACATGTCACCTCTCTCGCATCAACACAAACCTACCAGCGTGTTGCGTCCGCACGGTCCTGCAATCAATGAGTGAGTTTTGAATGATGGGTATTCGACTTTTCATCCAGATGATGGTAAGAGTGAATTTATTCGAACCAAAATTAGGCTACGCTAGAATTCACATTTGTTAAGTCGATCATGGATGCTGTGTTCAGCGCGATTCGTGGGGCAATGAAACAATTCCTCTCATTTAGTAGTGTGAATATATATCGGTGAAAAATGTATGTACACGCGCGTGCGCGCGTATATTGAAATTTATTGCCCGCAAACAAGTGCCAAAACAAGGTTACATGACAAAAGCTTCCGGTGTATTTGAAAATCGGCTCGCTGATAATTTCTGAGAGTTCCATAGAAAAATAAACACGTTCTGAGCAAAGGTTTCATTGACAGTTAGGTCTGGAGGGCGATGTTTCAAGAACACTCACATACCTACGCGATTGGAAAGTGCAACTACGTCTCAATATGTAACACGGTTGGTGGGACACTGCATTCATTATACAGAAGGTCAAGGTTAGGTCACAGAATGACTTCGGACGTGTGTAAATGCGGATATTTAGTTCATGCCCATGTGTTTGATCATACCCTTACCACAATACATGATTGAATAGGTTTGTTTCATCCATTTTGTTCAACTGTGGCTATAAAAATCAATCTTCATGAACCACTTCTATACTGTTTCATGGCAGACGGATCCTGAATATATTGTTATTGGTGGATTAGTGTAAAACGTGAGACACGATTTTCTGATAGATTTATAAACTTTTCCTCATTAAAACATATGGATAATGGTTTCTTCGTGTTTGTATCAAGATCCAGTTTTATAGGGTGCTTCGAAAAGTAGTTTACCGATATAAAGATGTATTTTGGACTGTTTTTTCAAAAAACCAAACACACTTAATGTCAGATAATGAAATAGGTTATATGAAATGTAGTTCTTTCGTTGTAATATGATGTATATAATTTCATGTCAACGGATTTAGGCTATGCTTAAAGTTAATCAGGCGACGTACGAGAGTTTCCTCGTTATTAGGACAAGTTATCTACTTCTCTTTATGATCTGTACCCAGCATTTACGAATAGCACTTCATAGAGTGTTATCTCCTACTTCGATTAGGCTCTAGAATTCTGTCATTGTGCACAAACCGGTTATGCTTCAATTGACAATCAAATATACTATTGGATATCGTACACATAAAGATGCAATCTATTTCAAGAAACTTGCTTGATTTTGTTAGCTATTCACACTCATCCAATGCATCTGGTGATTCATTGCGTACAATTTGTTAATAAATCAAGCTCAAACACGAAATGGAGTATTCACACTCTAGTATACCTTGTATTATGTGCCACGGATCCCCATTCATGTTGAAAACATCTCGTTTCAGAACCAAAGGAGCTTTCACTCCTCTCCCTCCCCCACCAAGAGTCGAATCCGCTTTTGAGCCACCGCCCCCAAATACGCGAAAGCCTCAAAACAAAGGAATCAACCCAAAGAGCAAATGCACTGCTTGCAACCAGGAGTTGGGTAAGTCAGTTCAACGCAAACATTGTCGTTTCAAGTGGAATATGGTTGCATTAATCTCACTATTGGTTGCATTCTACACACTTTCGGTTTGTTTTTCCTAAGCAAGTGGATACATCTAAAATGGTTCTAAAGCCACAAATTGTTATTTGCGCTGTGTAATAATTCCGGTCAGGTTGAGTCTACTTATTATCAAAACTTGCGCTTTCTTTTCCGCACTGTTTTAACACGCCTAGCTGCGGTCATAGAATTCTCAGTTCATTAAATACCTAGTCAACGTTCAAACATTGTTTATCATTTCTCTACTGTTTCAAGACACGCAGATCCTGATCGCTCTTCGTTGCCTGATGAGCGCAAATGACACGAAACCGGTCGTGGTGTGTGATGGAAGTGCATGCAAATATGAATTTTCATTTCAGGCACGTTTGGGGGGCACTTATGGTTGAACAGATTAGTCGTGTCAGCCTTATTCAACAGTGGTTTTAATGGTGAAACTTAACCATTTCCTCATTGTTTCAAGGCATTGCGGATCCTTATCGTAGAGTATGTCTGATGGAAATGAGTGTAAATATTGATCTAGATAACTAAACTATGATCAAAAATAAATTTTACATATCATACCATTCTTGGTTTACAATCAAATTCACTGCTATTTTCGACATTTCAGGTACTGGCGACTTGATGATTATCAGTTCAATGAGTTTGTACTATCATCTCGCTTGCTTCGTTTGTTCTTGGTGTGGAATTCCGCTTAGCGATGGACTCTCTAATGCCGACGTGCGTATTCGATCCAACCAACTTTATTGCCATTCGTGTTACCCATCGAGACATGGTCATAGATCAAACAGGAGACGACAGGAACACAAACGGCAGCCTGACAATGAGCAACGCCAACAATCATCAAGTCAAATGAATCCTGCTTTGGCATGCGCTGATAAACGCTTGCGGCCAAGAGGTCGCGTCAACGATTCCCGAGATATCGCACCCCATGGTGAGTTGTTCACAGTGATAGTAGCGAATCTCGGGACTCATAACTACCAAATAATAATTTGCGCTAGTGATCTGAACCCGCTTCGATAATTGCTACCGTCTCATGTCAGTCAATCATCGCATTGTTAACCTACGTTTATACGAGGTGAAATCAATGGTATCGGCGAGACCGGTATGTTACATTCAGGTCACCGGAGTCAAGATTCGTGTCGGCCTGTTCGATCGGTCGACACAGATTAAACAGCACACGTTGGTGGATAACTTAAGGATTATCAGTCGGTATGAACAATTGCTTAAACGGACTAGTAAACTCTACGGTTGTATAAATCCTGCGTTCTATCACAAACGCGTGCTCATGTGATAGAAAAACATTGGAAAAGGAGTACAAATTTCAGCATTTTCTGTCACCCTCCTATGGTTCAAAGCGAGGAATAAATAGCGTTAAAACGGTCATGAGGCATGACAAAGGAAAGTGAGCCTGATATTGGTGTTCCTACACGAAGCAGATCTTAAGATATGATGAACAAGCGGTTATTTCGGTTCTAAAGCGTAAACACGTTCATGCCATGTTCGTCCCAATGAAGCGAACTGGCTGATCAAACCCAACACGAGCAACTGATTTCAAACTCGTCCAACAGTATTATTTTTTCGTGACTGTTACACTTAAACTAGGAGGCCAATTTGGATGTTCAATTTAGTAACTAAAGCAAATGTCAAGTCTGTCGGGACACCATGTCTCTTAAAACTGAGTTAGCTTATTTTTTCTATCACATAGCATGATCGGCTCCGTGATGTTTGCACCCATCCTGTGCGACTGCATTTTCCTTAAAACAATGGAGACATGGAAAACAAAAAAAAGAACTTTGCAAGATCTCGTATCAAATTCATTTCAACGATCAAAACACGCAGCCGGTGAAGTCATGCCGTAGTTATAAAATAGTCTAACGATAGTGAGTTAACAGCTAACTCGCCATTAGTCTGTTCACAGCCTCAAATTGACGAACAAAACAGATAGCTTCGAATACGCAGCTCGTAACTGTTCTGCTGATTGCAAATATTATGAAATAGATCTAGATAATCGTCGTAACGCATCATTTCTGTTTGCAGGTATTTCATGTCTAACTTGGTACGCAGATTCTAATCCGCTTGTTCACTGCGAAACCCCTGCTCACTAATATAAAAAATAGATGGGACTCGTGAAAAGATCTTGAAATTATATTTCATTTCCATACTCTAAAATACCGATTTCATTCGTATTTGTAGGATTGGCTCCAAAAGAGGCACTTTGAAGACTTTCATGGTCAATCGTTGCTGCGGAATATCGTGGGATACAAGAAGCCATTTTACAAAAAACCATTGTGCCATTTGATCGCTCAAACTCTTACTTCAAGATAGAATCCCATTGTCTTGTTTTTTCGTGATTGATTTTCTCAACGATTTCATCATTCATTTAGCTTCAGAGAGAATCAGAATAAAGGTCTGTGCAAGAGAAGAACGTCTAATCAAAGTACACTGAGCTTTTGATCCAGCCGCCAGCTTGTCTGTTCAATCAGGTTAACCGGCTGAATTTCATTCATTTGGCCAATCAGCGTTGATTTACTATTTCTTGCCCAACGACTGCAGGTGACACAATAAATTCATATTCAAGGTCAATAATCTTGCACTTAAACGGTACAATAGCACTCAGTTGAGTTCGTTCGAATTCGATTTCACGCAGGTTTCAGTCGCATTTGCTGATACATTCCGAACCCGCACACGGAAGTGGCAGCAATTTGGGAAATTCGGTAAACGAGAACATCTTTCAGAATTTAATACAACGAAGTTGAGCTTCATATCAGCGTTTCTGTCGCTCATAAAGTAAATTTTTCTGTTTTCACGCGAATGGAAATACCCGTAGACTGAAACTTCAAAACACAAGCGACAAGCTGGGGTCTGCCAAAATTTTCTGATGATCTTTGGTTTGGTCTCGTGTTTACTATTACTTGCCTAGTTTGCGGTTCGACCAACGTTAGTAGATGATGCAGTATAAGAAATTCAAATGTCTTGTGGCTGAACTATAGCGTTATATAGCACAGATAGTCGTTAGTGCTATATCACGAGGTCGATCAGTTCTTGAATGGGATGATTAAGTTATCATTGTGTGGTAATATCATCACTACATTTACTGAAATACGGATTAATGGAATGGCACAGTGGTCATAATCTCTTTTTAAACCGCATGGATGGGCGCCTGCTTTGCTGAACGTTTGCCGTTAGACATGCTGGCACCTATTCAGGTAAAGATGGGGAATCGCGTCGCACGGTTTTCAGTCTGCGTCACATATGGTTGTGTATTTTGAAAAATTCAAGGCAGGCTCCGTTGTTCCTCGATGAGAAACTGGATCCACATACCTTACAAGTTCATATCTTCGTGAATTCGAGGATAAATCCTCGTTTGCAAATTGGAATTAAGTTTACACGTGGGGACTAAGCTAAGTCCCACAATCGGCGAAATGCAGCACCGGTAACTGTTTGGAATATTTTTCAACATTCCAATAACAGCAGAATCTCATTATATCGTTCCTCTAGTGCTTAAAGGCATGTGGAGTTTGATTTTGCTGTCCCTACCTGATGAGTGCAAAGATCACAAAACCGGTCCTGGCATGTGTCTGATAGAAATGCATGCAATTACGGATGGCTTGTTCGAGCCTATGGGTATAACCCATCTACATGCGATTGAACTGGTTAGTCGCGCCAGCCTTATCCAACAGTGGTTTACAAATTGAAACCTTGTTAAAATAATTATCATTCATCGCCATCAGGTCTGTAGCCATAAAAAGCGCCAAGTAATATTATATTTCTAACCTTGTTTTTCTTATGAAACACGCCGATGACGTCGTGGACTTCGGCCGTCGTAGTCGCGTCGATCACCCTACGCTAGAATTAACTATTTTATAAGCATTGGCCGATGATCATCTTCAAATCCTAAAACTAAAATGCGAGATGTATGATACCAGAGGGTGATGGTATTGTCGCGGATGGTGCTAAAACGGAGTTGAAAAGTAGCAACCTAACCCAACAAACGTTTCAAATTAATAACAATCATGAGGCAAAAATCTATAATCCTAAACTCTGAGATGTTCAGACTACATAGAAACTATAAGCACAAATCAGAAGTCTGGAAATTGTAACAAGCTCTGACAAACTGCAAGTGGTCCGGTCGATAAATGAACGAAGCTACTTTTTACCTAATCTATTTTAATGAATCAAAATACATGTGAAGTTGTGATGAGAAAGTATTGATGCACAAATTCAATTCGTGTAAATAATTAGATTCAAAATGTAACGAAATATCTTTACATGAATGGTGTACGGTAGAAATAGTCGACTGGTTAAGCCGTGACGTCACAGACTACGCCTTTCACGAAGCTCGACCCAGTTGTACGGAGACATCCGCTTTGTTTTCATCCTGAATGGAAGAGCATGAAACAATCGGAAAACAAACTTTGGTTTGAAATGATGCCACGGCTGTCCGAAAGCCTTGGACAGTTCTAAAATGGTGAAAGTACCGGGTTTTTTGTATAAACTTGAATTTATGTTGATGGCTAACGGAGATGCTGGTGATTTTAAATTTTCCACATCATGGACGATTGGCTACGGAGTGATCAGTTTCAACTAGCAGATACCTTGGTCGCTTCGTAAGTCATGTTTTCTGGCGGATGCCAACAAAGCACAGTAGCTCCGTCTGAAGACACGATTATACGACTGGAAAATTATAGATATAAACATGTTCAATACTTTTTGCTGTAAAGACGGCATTGCTGGAAGAAGTTGCGTTCATGATCCAAAAACCTAGAAAGCCCCCTGAAAAAAGAAATTACGATATTAGTGATGATGAAAGTATTGCATATGTATCATGACCGTTTTAAACACCGTTATATAAAACTTGAGTCGTTGTTTTTTGAGAGTCGGATTAGGCTGGTGCTTCTTGGTTGCATCAGGAACATTTGTTTACCCTGATCGTGAAAATGTAGATTTATAGATTAACTCAACAGGTAAAAAAAGTTTTACAAGAATTTTGGTGTTGGTTGCAATGACTGAATACAACATAAGTGGTATTGTGTGTAATCCTCATTTTGCAGTAATTATGCATGAAAGAATGAAGCCAGATTATGCGAGGCATAAATTCGCAGGCGGATACAACACGAAGTTGAAATAGTATCAACTTATTCTAGCTTCTATTCATAACAATTAGTGGAAATAAGTGAGCACTAGGGTAGACAGAATAGTGACCAGTAGCGCCAACATCTAAGTATAGTTTGCCACGTTGTGACGCTTTACTTAGCAGCAGTCGTGGGATTTCCTGAATGCGCGCATTTATCGCATTCAAGGTTTCAGAAAAGGGTGACCAGTCTAGCATTGAAAATGCTTCGATCAAGTTTACACTATTCCCATTGCCCGATAGTTTAAACGGATGGATCCTGGACAAAGAATGGTGTGAAAAGAAACCATCACGCAAGCTTGCTTAAGTTGCGAAACTGCAATCACCGATAAAAGGCAGTGGAACCTACACCATAACTAGCTGCGGGTGTGGAGAGTGCAAACGTGCATGGACAACAACGCGGCTTGCAATTATGGGTAGCGACTAATTATCAGTGGAAACCAAGGTGGTGTGAAATTCGTGGTAAAATACAGTGCACTGCTATGTACATTGAAATAAAAATGAGAAGTCTATCTTCTTATATTTGTAATGTCACATAATGGTTAAATGGTGACAATAATCGCCGAGGAATTTTAAAAGATTAAGACCAATGGACCCACACATAGAATGAAACATGTGTTTAATCAAGTTTTGAACAGTCAGCTCCGCATAACAGCTTCATGTCGACGTTTACTACCATGTATCATAACAAGATTTCCTCGTCACTCCACTTGATAACATGCAAGATCAATCAAACATTTCAAAAAGATGCCCACGACAAGACCGTCACTGGACACGATTTTGAGCCATATCTATGAGAGTGATCACCCACTGCGTATCTTTATAATAGTTATGTTGCACACAGACTTGTTACTGAGAATAATTGATGAGGCTGTTTGAGACGCACGCCATATGGGACCTTTTTATAGACAGTGGGAGCTCATCCCCACTGCCGCCCCCGGCTGTGACAACCTTGGAACCTGCATCTATTTACTCGTTTGCATGCATTTCCATCACGCACGACCGGTTTTCTACTGTTCGCACTCATCAGATAAGGACAGTAAGATTGGGATCCGCATGCACTTATACTTATGAAATCTCCAGCCTGGATCTAGACAAAATGCCGTACAGTCAAGGACAGCACGTGGTGTGAGCTGCTCTCATGTGTTCCGGGTATAAAAAATAAAAGCACGGCAGTAAGAATCCAGATTGTTTCGGTCTGCAGCTCAGTACCGTTTTCAAATCAATATAACACGGTAATACCAGCGTAGTACGAAAGTACTGCCCGATTTCACATTCATTGCACCTGCTCATGTAACCAATTTCAGCCCAGTAATTCCTTTAATCTATTCGAGCACAAGCTTTAAAGACCCCATCTGGAAAACGAAAGTTCCAAACAGAGCCTGAAGAACCAATGACCTTTTTGATCCCTTTAGAAGGGAAATCGTTCTTATATTTCGCTTCGCATTCTCGTTTACTTGTATTTATATTAAGTTTAATGATGCGCGAAACGCTAATGTCTCACCGTGCATGCACGGATCTGCAATCATACAGTAATTTGTGCTGTGCAGCTAACACTTTGCTACATACATTGACTAGAGGTAGTGCGCTGCATGCTGAAACAGGCTCGAGTCTCACCACCATTTCCTGATCTTTTTTCTTCCCCATATCTGTCTAGGCCTGGGCAACCTGACAGTATTTTAGCCCACGTGCAGTTTCTGACTGTGCGGCACTTTGCCTGGATCAGGCCTGTGCTTTCATACCATAATTGATGAACGGATGTGCAATGGTGCAGTACTTTGTGCTATGCGGTTAACACAATGCTAAATTGATTCGCCAGAGGTAGTGAGCTGCATGCGGAAACAGCCTGGAGTCTCACTACCATTTCCTGTTGTGTAGTCTGTTACTGTGCGGCACTTTGCCTCGATCAGGCTTGTGCTTTCATACCAGAAGCAGTTAGGCATTAGGTAATGATGTCCTTGACCATGATGATGATCAATTTGTACAGGTTAACGGCAGTATATGAAATTAAGTTTAACTCTCACAATATCAATGAAATTAAATAACATTAACATTAAATAAATAACATCTATTTTGTTTCTCATATCTGTCTAGGCGTGGGCAACCTGACAGTACCTTAGCCCACATGTAGTCTATAACTGTACGGCACTTTGCCTGGATCAGACTTGTGCTTTTACACATACATACAATAACATGAAAACATGGCTCGAGTGATTTATAAACACTCCAATGGCAAGCAATGGTAGATATCACCGTACTAGATGTAGCATAAACATATCATAAATTGTCAAACGAATACAATTAAATTGACAGATAATCAAAAACTTACTTTCTGAATGCTGGACCGATGAAACACAACATCCGAATTGTTCAGAAGTAATAAGGCTAAAGTTGAAAATAAAAACCACTGATAGGCCGCCATGGTCATCATCATCATCATGAAGCACAAGTCTGGAGCCAGACAAAGTGCCAAGCAATATGAAGCAGGAAAAGCAGATAAGCAAGCGCGTGGAAAAGGGAAAGCAGGCAAGCGGAATACGCAAAAGCAAATGCACAAAAAAGCAGCTTGTTTTTGTAGTTTCACTGCATGCGATTTTTCGGGTTTTTTTGTTTTGTTTTTTTTGTTTTTTTATGTAAAATAATACCGAATAAAAAATTATGACACACATAATAAAAAACACTGGCGCCACTGACTTCGGTTTGTAGCCATATCGCGTAAGGTTTCCAGCCAACTATTAGGTGGAGCTTTTGGACCCCACCCAGGCAAACGAATACGCCCAACTGAGCCTAGCGCTAAGGTGAGTTTCTTCATCCCAACTCGCCACGTCATGGACTGGCCACCCGATCTTTTTTCCCAGCTTCTGTCAGGCTCTGCGAATAAGGCGCGGTACGGTAAACGGTGAGTAGGCATTCTTAATACATGTCCCAACAATCGCAAGCATCAGCATTTCTCTCAGTTCGTGGCCACCTGGTCCTAACACCCGCTTGCAGACATCTATATTTGTAACACGATGCTGCCACTGAATGCGAGCAATTCTACGCAGGCAACGGGTATCAAAAACAGAAAGCCGACGGACATCTTCCGCCATGGTAGGTAAGTATAAAGAGGTCTCTAGCTCCTCCATATGTCCGGTTAGCAGCAACAATTACAATGAATGGCAAAATGTTTCCTAAAGTTTTACAGATGCGGTTACAAAAAACTACTGTCCACCAACGTAGAAAAGCCTACAAGTCAATTGATCGTGGAATAACGATTTATTTGCATCCGAATTGTGAATATCGATTACACGAAAGTAAGCACTGTTTGTAAAACACAGATCGATATATTTAGAATGTTCCAATTGATAACGTATGAATAATGGTAATAAAAGTTGTCCAAATTCCAAACTAATAAGTGAATTTGGCTGTTTTCCATGGTTAAGAGTAGTGTGCAAGTTACAGCCAATCAACGATTCGAGCTGTTTTATTGGTTACGAGCAGTACCTTCTAGCACTGCTGTTGACAAAATTGCAAACACTCAAACGTTAGCAGCACAATACAACATCACTCCACACTACAAGTATTGTTTCCTTTCGAATATGTATCGTAAATTTGGTTTGGAAAAACGCGTAGGCTTACGCAAGGCTATGGGAGTAAATCCGGTTGAGGTCTCTTGAAGCGCTGGGCCCGTTGCCATGTCACCTCGTTAACTCGGTAACAACTTTTTCAGATAATCTCAGTCTAACATAAACCATATGCCTTTCAACCGCTTTTCCGTTTTGCAAATGATAGGTTTCTTCGTTTGCCGTTCTTTACAAGATGGCACTCGATTGCCGAGTTCGTTCAAGCAGTAGTTTGGTATACACCGTTTCATTCTCTTGCGATTCCCGTTTAATTGTGCTGTCTCCTTGTATTCGGTCTTGAACTCGCTGGGCTCGTGCACACTAATAATGGAACATAAGATCCAAACACGTGCGCAATCGCCAACGGAACATTACTTCTGTCGGGCGTTACTGAGTTTAGCCAAGTGGTGTGCTGTGATAGGCAAGCATAAACCTATCCAGCTTGAAATGCAAGCTGGTTTTGCTTCGCAAAACCAAAATGATTGTTTGAACAGATCGTTCAGTGATTCAGTGCAGCTGAGAAGTGATAAATTACATCCATCTCCAGAAACTCCTTCACGGCTATGATTGTAAATTGGTATGAAAGCACAAGCCTGATCCAGGCAAAGTGCCGCACAGTCAGAGACTGTCAGGTTGCCCAGGCCTAGAAAGATTGTAAATTAAGGAACATTGTCTCTCACTAGGGCCTCTGAAAGTCCGTAAGTATCAAAGGGAGAATGAAAATAGTTAACAGTGCTTTATTTCATCATGCTATAAAAATATGAACATCAACGCCGTACGGAGAAGCGTCACATTTTAGAACAAGAGATTTCTCAGGATCAATGTGAACTGAGATCCCTGAGGAAGCCAGAAGTAGTCAGGCTTTGTTAAAAGATTGTTCCTTTCTTGTCGATGCAACCCAAGTCAATTGTATTCTGATATGTATAACCGTCAACGCTTATGAGGCGAGGTTAGATTAGCGATGTTTTTTTCAAAAATATCCTATCGGCTGTCGAAAATCTTACAAAAGCTGAAGCGCTTGCAGAACACTGCCATAAATAAGACTGGTTCTCTGAAGCCAAAGACATTGCAAGTATATTGTAGGTTATTAAGACATTGGACATACACTGTCCTTTTCGACCTGTAAGACTGAAAAATGAGGCCGCCTTGGTGGACTTCCGCGTGTCTGAGTATGGCCAACTGATGTTCATGTAGTCTTGTGCTCAGTTTGCGACTTGTTAGCCCGATGTAGTTCTGTTCGCAAACTCTGCATGCAATTTTGTAGACGATATTCGATTGTTCTTCATTCGCCACTTTGTCTTTCGTGTTGTCGAAATGGTTGCGAAGTGTTGATGCAGGTTGATGCGCAATGTCGATTAAAAGTGACCGAATTACCCATGCAGCAATTTCGGAGAGGCGGAGTGCTTTTTGGAAAACTTTGAACCAATATTCTTCTTCTTTTATTCTTAGTTGATCTGAGCTACAATGGGTTGCTGCTCTTTTGAATAGAGTTCGTTAGTGAATGTTGGGGTGCTTGTTGTGAAAGTTCAGTATTTGATCTACGTGTGAGGCTTTTCCGTAGACGGAGGTCTCCAACGTTCCTTCACTTATTCGTTTCACTTGAATATCCAGAAATGATCATAATCATCATCATTAGAGCCAACATCACATTGGCAGCATGTACTGAATGCTTAACTGCCACACAACCATGAGAAAGTAAAAGCCTAAAAGATGAGGCTAGGGATTCCATAGAAGAGTAAGCACAAACAAACGTACACACACACAAGTTTCGTGAACGAGTAGAGCGACAACACCATGACAGCTTCTTCGCGGCTTTCACTGTTATGCATCATAACAAGCTATTCTCGTCACTCCGCTATCTGTCATCTAATGGTACATGAAGAAGAGGAAGAAGAAATTGACTTTATTCGTACACACGAATTTTCAGCTGTTACAATAATTTCACCACAAATTTAAAAAAATGATAAACATGTCCCGACATCGAGTTACAATTTGTCGACTGAACGATTTTTCTTGTCCGTCTTAATTGATTGACATACGATCCAGTTTACTAGCAAAAGTTTTTGGGTCAAACGTTTCACTGCAAGTCCCGGTATCTCGTACTTCGTTCTAAAGTGCACGTCCAAATTTGACCTCAGTTGATCCGAAAATATTTGATGCGTTTTACCCTTGGAGAAATTAATTGTATGCACGGCCGATTTGAAGGCCACTCGGCAATGCACGAGAAAAAGAAAGAAAAAAGGTACAATATTGGGGGATTTTTGTCCATTGTTCCACATGTCGATTTTTTGATTTTTTCTGAAATTTTTCGCAAATTTGAGGGGGTAACACAAAATAGAATGCACTCTCTCCACTGTTGCCGGTTCTCAGCCATCGTCGACAGCGTGTCAAGCCACAGACACTCACTATCCCTTGGACCCCACCCAGGAAGCCGCGTTCGTCCGACCCGAGCTAAACCCGACGTCAAGCGTTTTAAGGCCTTCTTCCAGGTCAGCGGTTGTCCACCTGAACACCGCCGCCAGCCTGGGCCAACCGACACACGCAGCGCGCGGAAGGGTAGGCGCTCAGGCTTCATTCTCAAGACATGCCCTAGCCAGCGGAGACGGCAACGGTCGATTACGTCTCGTAGCGGCTAACACCGTGCTAAATTGATTGATCAACAGTAGTAAGCTTCATGCTGAAATACGCTGAAGTCTCACTACCATTTCTATTTCTATTTCCCCCTCATATCTGTCTAGGCCTGGGCAATCTAACAATATCTTAGCCCACGTGCAGTCTGACTGTAATGGCACTTTACCTGGATCAGACTTGTGCTTTCATACCATACCATACCCAGCTCTCGCACCCGTAAAGCAAGACCGACCTGACTGAGGCCAGGTAAACTCTTCCATCGAGTCTCAAACTCACGTCAGACCGCTTCCAGAGATGACCCAGACTGGTGAACGCGAAGCGAGTTCTCGCAATGCAAGAGTCGATCTCACTTTCCAGCCCTCCTCCCGTCGTGATGCAGCTACCAAGATAGGTGAACTGTTCCACACAGTCCAGACTGAGGTCATCGACCGTCAGAGTGGGCTGCAACCTCTCCCAATCTTGAAGAAGAACCTTACACTTAGTTGGAGCTAAGTGCAAGCGGTACCTAGACGCCTCCAATGCTAGCTGGTTCAGGGCATTCTGTAGGAACACCGGATCATCACCAAGCAAAGCAATGACATCGGCATAATCAAGGTCAGTGACACGGTTACCTGGAAGTAGCTCGATCCCACCCTCAGTGAAGCTACGGAGAGCATTCTGAGGACATCCTCGATCGCAAAGTTGAACAGAATGGGGACGCGTTACGGCCCTTGCCACATCCAGGGTTGGTGGGAACGCCGGCGATAGGCTGCCGATACCCTGACCCTCCCTGAAGAATGCTCGCATTCCCATCCAGAAGTTCCCTGATACGCCTAGGGCTGAAGGTGAGTAGTCAGGCTTTGTTAAAAGATTGTTCCTTTCTTGTCGATGCAACCCAAGTCAATTGTATTCTGATATGTATAACCGTCAACGCTTATGAGGCGAGGTTAGATTAGCGATGTTTTTTTCAAAAATATCCTATCGGCTGTCGAAAATCTTACAAAAGCTGAAGCGCTTGCAGAACACTGCCATAAATAAGACTGGTTCTCTGAAGCCAAAGACATTGCAAGTATATTGTAGGTTATTAAGACATTGGACATACACTGTCCTTTTCGACCTGTAAGACTGAAAAATGAGGCCGCCTTGGTGGACTTCCGCGTGTCTGAGTATGGCCAACTGATGTTCATGTAGTCTTGTGCTCAGTTTGCGACTTGTTAGCCCGATGTAGTTCTGTTCGCAAACTCTGCATGCAATTTTGTAGACGATATTCGATTGTTCTTCATTCGCCACTTTGTCTTTCGTGTTGTCGAAATGGTTGCGAAGTGTTGATGCAGGTTGATGCGCAATGTCGATTAAAAGTGACCGAATTACCCATGCAGCAATTTCGGAGAGGCGGAGTGCTTTTTGGAAAACTTTGAACCAATATTCTTCTTCTTTTATTCTTAGTTGATCTGAGCTACAATGGGTTGCTGCTCTTTTGAATAGAGTTCGTTAGTGAATGTTGGGGTGCTTGTTGTGAAAGTTCAGTATTTGATCTACGTGTGAGGCTTTTCCGTAGACGGAGGTCTCCAACGTTCCTTCACTTATTCGTTTCACTTGAATATCCAGAAATGATCATAATCATCATCATTAGAGCCAACATCACATTGGCAGCATGTACTGAATGCTTAACTGCCACACAACCATGAGAAAGTAAAAGCCTAAAAGATGAGGCTAGGGATTCCATAGAAGAGTAAGCACAAACAAACGTACACACACACAAGTTTCGTGAACGAGTAGAGCGACAACACCATGACAGCTTCTTCGCGGCTTTCACTGTTATGCATCATAACAAGCTATTCTCGTCACTCCGCTATCTGTCATCTAATGGTACATGAAGAAGAAGAAGAAGAAATTGACTTTATTCGTACACACGAAGTTTCAGCTGTTACAATAATTTCACCACAAATTTAAAAAATGATAAACATGTCCCGACATCGAGTTACAATTTGTCGAGTGAACGATTTTTCTTGTCCGTCTCGATTGATTGACATACGATCCAGTTTACTAGCAAAAGTTTTTGGGTCAAACGTTTCACTGCAAGTCCCGGTATCTCGTACTTCGTTCTAAAGTGCACGTCCAAATTTGACCTCAGTTGATCCGAAAATATTTGATGCGTTTTACCCTTGGAGAAATTAATTGTATGCACGGCCGATTTGAAGGCCACTCGGCAATGCACGAGAAAAAGAAAGAAAAAAGGTACAATATTGGGGGATTTTTGTCCATTGTTCCACATGTCGATTTTTTGATTTTTTCTGAAATTTTTCGCAAATTTGAGGGGGTAACACAAAATAGAATGCACTCTCTCCACTGTTGCCGGTTCTCAGCCATCGTCGACAGCGTGTCAAGCCACAGACACTCACTATCCCTTGGACCCCACCCAGGAAGCCGCGTTCGTCCGACCCGAGCTAAACCCGACGTCAAGCGTTTAAGGCCTTCTTCCAGGTCAGCGGTTGTCCACCTGAACACCGTCGCCAGCCTGGGCCAACCGACACACGCAGCGCGCGGAAGGGTAGGCGCTCAGGCTTCATTCTCAAGACATGCCCTAGCCAGCGGAGACGGGAACGGTCGATTACGTCTCGTAGCGGCTAACACCATGTTAAATTGATTGGTCAACAGTAGTAAGCTTCATGCTGAAATACGCTGAAGTCTCACTAACATTTCTATTTCTATTTCCCCCTCATATCTGTCTAGGCCTGGGCAACCTAACAATATCTTAGCCCATGTGCAGTCTGACTGTAATGGCACTTTACCTGGATCAGGCTTGTGCTTTCATACCACACCATACCCAGCTCTCGCACCTGTAAAGCAAGACCGACCTGACTGAGGCCAGGTAAACTCTCCCATTGAGTCTCAAACTCACGTCAGACCGCTTCCAGAGATGACCTAGACTGGTGAACGCGAAGCGAGTTCTCGCAATGCGAGAGCCGATCTCACTTTCCAGCTCTCCTCCCGTCATGATGCAGCTACCAAGATAGGTGAACTGTTCCACACAGTCCAGACTGAGGTCATCGACCGTCAGAGTAGGCTGCAACCCCTCCCAATCTTGAAGAAGAACCTTACAATTAGTTGGAGCTAAGTGTAATCCGTACCTAGACGCCTCAAATGCTAGCTGGTTCAGGGCATTCTGTAGGAACACCGGATCATCACCAAGCAAAGCAATGACATCGGCATAATCAAGGTCAGTGACACGGTTACCTGGAAGTAGCTCGATCCCACCCTCAGTGAAGCTACGGAGAGCATTCTAAAGGATATCCTCGATCGCAAAGTTGAACAAGAATGGGGACAGCGGACAGCCCTGGCGCACGCCACTGGTTGTGTGGAACGCCGGCGATAGGCTGCCGTAGAACCTGACCCTCCCTGAAGAATGCTCGAATCCAGCCCAGAAGGTTCCCTGATACTCATATGGCTGAGAGTTTGATAAGCAGCAGCCTATGGTTGACTGAATCAAAAGCCTTACTAAAGTCGAGAAAGGAGACTTCTACAGCTGTACCATCAGCCATCCTCTTAGTAACCTCGTTTAGAAAGCTCAACAAATTTGTCAGACATGACCTACCTTTTAGGAAGCCTTGTGTTGCGCCATTCAAAAGAGTGTTTGGTCAGATATCCACAAATTTTATCGCGGATCAATCATATTATTATATTATTATATTTGCACAATCTGATACAGATATGGTGCCGTTCAACATAAACAATGAGATGTACAAAGCGAGAAGGGGGGTACAAAGCGTTGCCATCGGCATCGTTGAACGTAGGCATGATACTACCCGGTCGCCTACACCGAAGTAGGGGAGATTTCGTTTAGGGGGTCCCACCCCGAGCCTTTACCCACAAGGCAGTGGAGCGAGAGAGGTTCGCACCTATCGGTGGCCGGTGACCGACGAAGCGGTTCATACGCCCTTTTCTGGGAATTTCCAGTTCGGAGCCCGATAACCCCGTTGATAGGTTGGTGACTTCAGTTTTTGCATGTGCACCATACAATGTCCTTGGATAGGACAAGGAGCAGTGACTTTTGGAGCGGCGAGTCACATCCGTCGCGTCGTGATGTCATCATTGAATTTTTGTGGCTTCTTATAGGGAGAACGCTTGCCAGGCGAAAACCCACCACACCCTCAGACACCACCGCCGAACCTTTCATCGAGCTCGGAGAACCGAGCCCACCCAGTTGGCACCACGTGGAGGTATTTCGGATCAATCATTCCATAACCATACATAGTACAGTAGTGAGGCTAACCGGGCGGTAATTTTTGACCACCGAGGAAGCTCCTCCCTTATGAATAGGCACTAAATCGACTGTTCTCCAGTCCAAAGGAAGGATACCCTGACTGAGGGATGATGTGAAAAGTTCTGTGATCGGCACAGCTAATACAAGAGCTAGCAGTATGATCATTCGTGGATGGATGCTATCGAGCCCTACATACTTGTTGTAAGCTACGCTGGCCAATATAATCTCAACATTGTGTACCTCGAATGTGTGGAGTGGCTGTCAGCATGAATACTCATTGTCCAATCAGAATGCAGTAGCTGTCAGTGTATCTATCTCTGTATTCCAATTTCCATGAATGATTCATATGTTTGTTGACGTGTAGTGGATACACATGTGTCGCTCTGATCTTGACTTTTCTACATGGTGACGAGGGTGTTCGACGAGAAAACGTCGCATAGAACTGACAACGCCCGTTTTAGCGGCTTTAATGTTCGACCACCGGCAACACTCACAATGAAAGGTGATGAAGGATTGGCAGAGAGATGGAAACTATGGAAGGAACAGTTTAGCGACTTTCGGACGTCGAGGAATCTGACGAATACCGATAAAGCTTATCAAATGGTGACGCTGAGGAATGCGCTTGGTGATCAGACGACGAATTTCATACAGTGTTTCAACTTTGATGAGAACGAAGACGCAGACAACTGGGAAACAATCTTCGCGAAGCTCGAAGAACATTGCCTCGGTCAAGTGAACGAGAGATTGAAACTGTGGAAGCAACAGTTTAGCGACTTTCGGACGTTGGCGTACCTGACGAATACCGATAAAGCGTATCAAATGGCGACGCTGAGGAATGCGCTTGGTGATCAGGCAACGAAGTTCATACCGTGTTTCACCTTTGATGAGAACGAAGACGCAGCTTTCTTGGAAACGATCTTCGCGAAGCTTGAACAATATTGCATCGGTCGAGTGAACGATACATTTGAGCGATATCAATTCAATTGTCGTGTCCGAGATGCCGATCAGCCGATCAAACATGAAAGAGATCCAGAGCTTCCAAACGAAATAAATTTGCGCAAACGCACAGTACGTAAGTTCATTTGAAAAACGGAAGGATGTGGAGTGGCTGTCAGCATGAATACTCATTGTCCAATCAGAATGCAATAGCTGTCAGTGTATCTATCTCTGTATTCCAATTCCCATGGATGATTCATATGTTTGTTGACGTGTAGTGAATACACATGTGTCGCTCTGATCTTGACTTTTCTACAGAATGTAAGGTCAGTGCAGAGGGGGCAATCAGCGAGTACTGATTGAAGTGATGGCGCAGAGGCGTTCGAGTTATAATTTCGGTGTTGTACGCCTCAAAATGCAAGGAAAACAATTGAGCCTTTTCAGTGCTTGCAATGACGGCTGATCCATCGTCCCTTCTCAAGGTACCTACACCTTTTTGTGTTGACCCTTTAGATTGAACGTAGCTGTAGTAACGTTTCGGATGAGTATGAACCTCTCGAGCGAGTCTTATTTCGAAAGAAATCTTTGTTGCACGTATCTTAGAAATAGCTATGTTTCGTGCTTCTTCGTAACGGGCTCAAGTCCCACATGAGGGAGTAAGCTTATAACGCCTCCATTTTGCGTCATGGTGACGTACGCTACGGGAAACTGAGGCTGACAACCATTGAGGCTTACCATTTTTGCGAACGGGTAAGATTGGCGCGAATCGATCCTGAAGTTGAAGGATGTTTTTCTTGATCTGCCCCCACATCCCATCCACATGGTCAATGTTTTGCCATGGGAGTAGCGCTGCTGCCTGTAATATGGAAACAGGGTCGATCCTATGGAAGCTTCGAGACACCTTAAGTGGGGGTGTACCAAATGACAGAAGTAACTCGCAGGCTAACACTACATGGTCGATCTTTCCTAGTGGTGGCAGTAAGACCAAATTTTGTATACCGCTTTCAAAAGTTGAAATAAGTAGGTCAAGAATAGACGGAGACTGACCCTCTCGGAATCTAGTTGGTTCGTTTACGTGTTGGTAAAGTGCATGGGAGTGTAGCCAGTCCAGGAAATCGTTCGCGTTCCATGGGGCATGTGAAGTTTTGTACTCCCAGTTTATTTCGGGTAGATTAAAATTGCCGAAGATTACAACACGTGGTGCTACGGCTAAAAGAGACGAAAGCCTAATTTGCAAAAGAGCATCTTCTTCCAAACTAGTGCTCGGACTACGGTAGACGCAGCTTACAACTATACGCGTGCATCCATGCATGAGCAAGGCAGATATTATCTGCACATTCGTTGTAGAAAGAGAAATACTTTTTTCGAACGGAATAGCGTTATCAATAAGGAGCAACGACCCTCCTGCTAGCTTACCCAGAGGTTGATCGCTTCTTACGGCGCTAAACCTATCCGCGATTGAAGCTGGTATGTGGTCATCATGAGGCAACCATGATTCCGTGACACCCACAATTTTGTGGTAGAAGTTAAAACCACTACCCTTGCAGTCGCGAGGTCGCAGGTTCAAGTCCCGGTGGCAAAATTATTTTCTGTAAATAATTCGTCTTCGGATTTAAGACACATCATTTCTTAAAAATAGCGTTTTCTGACTTCTATATCCCTTATCTCAATTTCAATTTTGTCCAAAGCGACAGAAGTTCAAACAAACCACTGACTGATAATTGTTAATAAAAATCATTTTAGTGTGCCTACTAACAAACTACAAGTAATAGCAGGTGCAGTGCTCAAGGAAAGTTCCAGCTCTGATGAGCTGGATCCATTTTTGATATGTTTCCTAATGACACTCTCACTGATGACTCTCCCCAAAGTTCCTTTTCTCAATTTCTGCAACCATTCGTGCACCGTTTCGCTGAAGCAGCAGAGGCAAAACTCAACGAAATGGAAATAAAAAGAAAATCAAGGGAACGGATAAAATGGGAGAGGGAGATTGCTTTGAGAGTAATCGAAATTAAGATAAGAGAGATAAATGTTAGAAAATCCTACTTGGAAGAAATGATGTGTCTTCAATCCGATGACGAATTATTTAGAGAAAATAATTTCGCCACAGGGGCTTGAACCTGCTACCTCATGACACTTAGCGAAGCACATGACCAATACACCACTAGCTCACTGACGCATTGTCTAAATTAAAAGTAGTTAGATAGACGTTTTATTTCAATGCTACACCCCTTTCCAGCCTATCCAAAATTGGAAGTGGAGATAACGTTTACCCAATTTTGTAGTGGGTGTCGTCAACACTACAGAGGAGTTCAGCCCATTTTTTATAATGCTACAAGCGTCTGTATATAACAGAAGAGCACTATCATATGGTCCCAGACTCCCGGTGTTAGGGCTACCTAAGAACTCTTTGTACTCGGGCGTAATGCCCGAGGCTGCTTCGCGTTTTTTGAAGGCTGAATTTCATCAAGAGCTACAGCATTCCTTTCTGCAACAGACGACAACTCCTGGAATCCAGTTTCATCTTCGTGGTCTGTCACTACAACTTATCCACGATTCATCCTCTGAAGCGTGTTTCAGCATGCAGCTCAATACCGCTGGCCAATCAATTGAGAACGATATAACCAGTACAGCACATAAATACTGCACGATTGCACATCCGTGCAATTTTGCGAATTGGTGCTTCACCTATGTCAAGAATACAGATTATTTATTAGTAGCACTTCGTTTAGGCAAAAAAACAGCAGTGTGCAAGTTGGCGCCCACCTAACGATGTTCAGCCATGGACACCATCTCGCCATCAGCGCTCGATGGAGAGGCTGCATTGAGGACTGTTGCTCTTTCTAGAATACTAGCGTGCATTCTGATCGCGCGCCACTTCGATCAAGATTCACATTAAAATTATGTGGTCCTTAGACAGTCATCTCTAAGCGTACAGCAAGCGTGTTGCGGTGGACTACTAGATAATCTTCCCACGGTGGTGTCCGAAAATATCACAGAGAGATGGAATGCGATTACAACTGTAATAAACGATGCCGCGAAGACGGCGTGTGTCAGGTTCACCTGTAGCAGAAGGTCCCATTGGCTCTTCCAGACTAGCCTTCGAGTATGTAACAACATTGTTTTAATGTACCTAACAATTGACCTTGATACACACTTCCCGTTGATTCGTGTTCCGTGTTTGCTTCCCCTGTACGTTCAATTCAATTCAATTCGTGCACCATGTGGCTACTGCGATAAATCTTCTAACTCCTGTGCGTTTTCGCCAACATTCTTGTGGACATTATTGTAGTGGTCAGTCTACTACAAATTGGTGAGCTCAACGTGATGTACGAATCCTTCGTGTACTACAATTGGTGAGCCCAATATCCAAGCACCATTCGCGAAATTTTCTGGTACGGCATTTGTTTCCCGATTTACATCGGCGATTTTTCAGTTTATTAATTTTACCTCCTTGCATCACGTGTTGCATCAGCATGCCATATGCGTCACATAACTACACTTGTTGATCGATTTACAAGTAGGGTTAGAACACAATCTACAGGGCAGAATGTCTACCTTGTTTACTGCTTATAAGCCCCTCGTACATCAATGAACGGATCATCGGGTAGGTACTCTCCTAGAAAGACTACACACCAGGATTTTGTCCGTCATTTCACGACTGACATACGATATATCTCCGGTGCCACAATTCCTATCTCTACACCGTGTGTGATAGAGTTGCCACTCTCCCTCGACCTCAGCAAAATCGCTGCATTGCAAGCTACCGATGCCGGCATTGTACAGCTCATGGACGCCTATCCTTTCATCACACATCTCCCCTTGCCCAAAATCTTGGGTGATATCCTTTTCGACCTATCGCAATGCGCTTTCCGACTACTCACCCTGTCTGCGTTTAGACTGCACATTAGTCATACCAGAAGCAATCTTCCTCATCTTGGCATTCGTGCTTGCGTTACCTTTGTTACGGAAAAAATAGTATGGCTGAAAGCCAGTGGTTACGTTCAGCATGACACTTTCATGGCAACCACACCATATTTAATAATAACCACGTGTACATAAAGTATTTACCCGCAATACGCCATTTCCGCAGTAACTAGGCGTCCGAAACGGCACATTTGCCAATTATGTAGCGGGTATTTAACACGTTATTATCGCTTAGTATATCCCGTGCATGCTTTTTGTACCTCTTCACTATATCTCGGTCGTGGCCATAAACCCATGCACCAGAGAGTGTTTTTTCTCGTTTTCCCTCCTCAGGTACACATGCACCTAAGACTGTTGAAACTGTGGCAGACGACACCCCCGGATCACCGACGCTTGTCGCCATCATACCCGGTAGCCCGAAATACATGCATTCTTCGTGTATCCTTCCGGTACACATGCACCTCCCGTTGTGGAAACCGTGGCACGCGCCACCCCCAGATCACCGACGCTTTTCACCATCTTATCCGGTAGCCTGGAATACACGCATCCTTCGTGTATCCCTTCGGTACGCATGCACCTCCCGCTGTGTGCTTTCGGTCTACGTAATGCGACTCAAACATTCACGGATGATATTTGTTGAGGCCTCAATTTCGCTTACGTCTACCTTGATGATGTACTAGTCACTAGCACCTCTAAGGAAAAACATATTCGTCATCTGGCTGCGCTTTTTGTCCGGTTGTCCAGTCATGGGGTTAAGATCAACGCAAAAGGTTCAGTTTCAGTCACATAGAAGTCGATTTCCTAGGTCATAGACTCTCGGATTCAGATATTGAACCGCTGGAAGAAAATACAAGAACAATCCAGAACTTTCCAGATGCAACCAGCTTTGAGGATCTCCGGTGATTTCTTAAATTAGTGAACTTTACCATCGTTTCATCCCGCAAAGCGCGCGCGTCTTACAACCATTAGGCGATTAGCACCGTGGTAACGCAAAGTTATGAATTTTAACGGACGAAGCAAAATCAGCATTCACATCGGTTAAGAAGCATATCGCCGAGATCACATCCCAGAAGCACTATAGACCCGACACGACACTGTCACTTTCCGTGGACGCATCCACCGAGGAAGTGGGAGCATGGCTAAAATTCTTTAATTGTCTCAATCCAAATCCCTTTAAGATATTACGTTACCTGTCTCCAAAGGATACATGCGAAATGATAACAGACACCCAGGAATTGCGAGCAGATAGAGGAGCTGCCGAGGTTTAACCCCATATAGTGGATTTGGGTAGTGAGGAGTAGGCCGCACATTCATTCGAAACCGCTCTAAATCCCACCCTTGTTAATCCTCATGTAAAAGGATTTTTAACGCGATGAGTCTACTGAAGGACATTGGCGAGGTTACTAAACTTTTGTTTCAGTGCAAGCCAGATATAATTGCTCTAACGGAATCCCGGTAAACAAGCGATATACATGATATGAAGTGCACGCTTTATGTGTTGCTGTATACTTTATACATAACTATATCGTGGAAGTTTTGAAAAAGTTTTACCAGGATGCTGTAAATGCTGAAAGCATTTAGTGTAAAGATTAGTCAAGTTCTGGAGCTGCCAAACTTGAGGTCATTTACCGCTCAACTGGCGCTTAATTTCCAGCGTTATGTTCGCCAATCAAACGCATGGTAGCACTGGCGACTGTATCATTCCTGGAGATCTATATTCGCTTGATATAAAATGTTTGGATTTATATGCGAAAGGCAAACCGTTCCAACAAAAATTCATAGAAAAATATTTTGGACTGAATTTGCTGCACATTGTAAACAACTCGACAAGGATATGTGTTGGACAACTCTTTTGAAATTGGATTTGGTGGTCAAACTCTGATTTTATGATGTTACGAATACATATATCTAGGCCACTATTGGTTGCAGCGATCACTTCTCCATATGGTTCGCTTGAATAGAGGTCTTAAACTACGAATACCTTTGAATTACGAGAGAAACTACTGGAAATTAGTTATGAAGAGACTATTTACGTCTACAGACCCAAATGAGTGGTCATTTTCACCCTCAACGAATATTGGTAACTGCTAGTTAGTCCTACTGAACAAATCAGATTGCTTGAATTTCACACAACATTGGTGAATGAAAGACCCGTTGCCAAGCGGCCGCTATGGTTTGATAGCATTATCCGTAAATACTTTGGGGAAAAGCTGTTATGGTGGATGTTATCTTTCAGCAAATGCAAAGATGATTCTGGAGCATAAATAGTTTTATATACCAAGTTCGCCTATTTCTGAAGAGAAAAAAGGGAGAGTTATCAAAATAATTTGATGGATGAATTGAAGTCAGTTCCAAAACCTTTGTATTCATTACACAACTTTACAACGGCTACCCTGCCTAAAATATATTGAAGGTTTAACTAAACATGAAGACGGACGATGAGCCGTACTTCTCGCGGATCAGTGAAATTCGTGTACACGTTAGAGAGTATTTTTATTCCACTGCTTACTGAGAGCAGTACCGAAATGACGGACATTCTGATCTCGCCAGAAATGTTGAGGGTTTTACTTGAACTGCTTGATAAACTTATAGCACTTGGTCCTGATGCTTTCGAATGGATTGTCAAAAAACTGGCTGAAATATTTTGCTTATCCATGGTTGTGGTAGGTTACCACAAGACATTGTCAAACCACTGTATAACGCTGTTGAATCCAGTGAACCAGGCTAATTACCAATCGGTTACCCTAATTTCGCTAGTTGTCAAATCTCTGGAACGACTGTTAAAACAAAAGCTAAATGATTTTCTCTCAAGTCAGTTAACATCAGCTCAGCAGCGTTTTACGAAATCACTATCAGGCTTATCAAATCTCCTTACTGCTCTTAAGCACTAGTGTGCAGAACTTGATCTGTACCACTCGGTATTCATGGTCTATATTGATTTAGTTAGTATTTGACCGTGTCCCATTAAATCGTTTACTGTTGCAGGCTCTGTGCTTTTGTTGTAAATGTACCAGCTTTAAGTTTGATTAATGACTTTCATACTGTCCATTATACTCAGGTAGAGTTTAGCTGAGGTAAATCTCCTAGTAACCGTCCAAATTACCGAATTCGCTTATGTTCTCTTCTCGGCCCGTTAAAGTGCATGCTAATGACGTCCCAGAATTACCAAATCTGCATTATAAACTTTATGCTATTGACAAAACCTTTTGAGCTATTGTAAGGTATTCTACGGATAGCGCAGATTTTTAAAATGTATCAGACAAATGTTTGATTGCACGGTAATTTGGTATTTTTCTGTCAACCAAGTGAAATGTACAGTCATGATTCTGTGGCCAGAACGTACGTATTTCCTCAAGGATCATAATCAGAAATTAGTTGATCTTGAATATAACATGTGTACTATTGTGGCACGGTCGCTTATATCCGAGGAGGATACGAAAAGAAAAGTTGGTCTCGCGAACCGCGCATGGTGGGCTATTAGTCAATCGTTCAGGATGATTACACCTCATATGTTTCACATTACTTTTCTCCACACACATGAGACCAGTTTGTAAATATTGTTTAAGAGAAACCTTTCTGAAACTGAGGGAGAACGTGACCAGCTAGAATAAGCTCAGCGGCAGGCGACTGGAAGAGTATAAACATTGAAATCCATTCACTATGTGGATGGTGGTTATTTCCTGGGTACTTCCACTAATTGAAAGGCGAGTTTGAGTAGATCGTATTTAAAAACGTTTCACAAAAAAGGAAAACTGATGCAAGGTTTTCTTTTATAGTTTTTGGTACAGTCTTATATTTTGTATCATTTTAATTTGTTAACGTAGACATCATCGTTTAGTTTCGATTACCGATTACGTCATATTGATTTATCACTCACATTTCACCGATTTTTTGTTTGTTAACTCAGTAAAAGATGTTCACCTGTTGAACACCGTTCGTACATAATCAACACATTCATTAACAACAATACACTCTTTGTCAACAGCACGGTCTTCGTTTTTTTGTGGTTGTCTCGGAGTCAAAATTGTATGTAGATATAACTGGAACCCACTCAGTCACAGAATCCATTCTTCATTATCTACTACAAATTGGTGAGATCCAACACGCATTTTATTCGATTCGAGCCATGAACCATAATACAAATGACGATGACAAGAATAAGAAGACGAAGAACATGACCAGACAGACATACGACTATGGTTTGCACAAGTCGAAGATCTATTCGAGTCATATCATGTTCGAAAGCAACGCTACAACCGCGTTTTGGAATGCTTCCAACCTCCATCGCCAGAGAAGTTGCTGATTCAATTTATGATCAACCTGCCACAGATCCTTACGATAAGCTCAAATCTGCGATTATCTCTCAAATTGGTTCCACCGATGAGCAAAACTTGCGAATAATCTAATCAAGGACTGAGCTAGGATATCGAACACCTTCACAACACTTACGACATCTATTACAATTACAGGGCACATAGAAAGTTGACGAACGAGCAATAAACAGATCTGGTTCCCGAGTTTGCTAAACGATTTGCTCAAAGTTCGGGTTATCATGAAAAAAGACAGTAACCTAGAAAAGCTTGCTCAAGTTGCAGATAAAGTCTATGACATATCTCGTAACACATCAATCTGCACGGTCAGTCAACCCATTTCCATCCCTTGTACTTCCTGTGCAGATTCAAACACGGATATATCTGATGTAAAATCCCAGATCAGCAATTTGACTTCACAAATACAGCACTTAAACAGAAGTCAAAGCCGTCTTCGTAGTGGAAATAACCCCATGCAGCTTCAAAACACAAAAACAAAATCAGGCTGCGAATCCGGGTTGTAGATGCGGCAGCTCTGTCTAACAATAATACCAGCCGCTTATTCTACGTCACTGATGGTTCAACAAAAATGCGTTTTTTATTTTGCACGGGAGCCGAACTGAGCGTCATCCCACCTACAAACTCAGAACGTAGAAACCAGACTTCCTTGACCGTACAATCGGCGAACGGTACTCAAATAACCACATACAGCCAACGATCACTCTTAATTGACCTCGGTCTGCGACGAAACTTTTGATGAATTTTCTCTGTTGCCGATGTCAAAACTCCTATCATGGGAGCCGATTTCCTCTCACACTTTAATGTTTCATCCAGTCACCGTGGAGTACACGAAATATCATTGACAATGTCACAAAGATGAACACCATCGGCCATTTGTGTAATTCACTCATACGAACTATTCGAGTCCTGATTCCAGATACTGCATCGAATTAGGTTTCTCTCATGAGGGAATTTTTGGATATTTTCAAGCCCTATGCACACGACACCCCTCTGAAGCTTGATATCAAACATCATATTTCAACCCGTGGACCCTCGGTATTCAGTAGACCACGCAGACATGCGCCTAACAAACTTGAGGCTGCCAAACGAGAATAGGAGCATATGATGGAACGCGGAATAATCATACCACCAAATTCACCTAGGGACACATTTCTTCACATGGTCGAAAAGAACAAACCGGACGCATGGGGTCCATTTGGCGATTATCGTGCTTCAAATCGTGTAACGATCTCAGATCGATATCCTATACCGCACATACATGATTTTGCGTTATCTTTTCACTGAGAAGAAGATATTCCCAAAACTGACATCACCAATTTATTTGGCCTGTTCGAGTTTCTCAGGATGCCATTTGGCTAACTCAATGCTGCACTAACTTTCCAGGGATTCATGGATCAAGTTTTCCTAGGTCTATCTTTCGTCTACGTGTACAATGATAATGTCCCAATCGCAAGTACAAATACCACTGAACATCTCGAACACCTACATGAAGTATTTCGGCGTCAATCCCACTAACGCTTGGTGGTTAATCCCGATAAATATCTGCTTGTTGTGAGTTGTGTCGAAATTCTCGGACACCAAATTAATAGCTCCGTTTTAAAACTGTTACCTCAAAAACTATCAGCACGCGATCGTTTTACACTTCCAGCGGACGTATTTTTCGTACCTATGACAATTTTGTTCACATCTTCGTTACATCTACACGGATTTATACCATTCAAAGAATTCCGAGTATCACTCAACGATATCTATTATTAACAGTTTGACGGAAAAAGAACATTTTGTTCACGCGCACAAAGGTTTTCCCAGCACCAGTCATCCTACAGATTTCGAAATCATTGCAAAGACCACGTTTCGTTACCTTATTTCGTTTTCTATCTTCTGTTGTTCACAAATTATCGCGGATGAACTGTTCAATGCCGAAATCTCGCCAACGAACACAGTCAAATCACTCAACGGACGAAACACCCATTATCGATCAACCGACAAGCTCTATGCAACTCACAAACATGTGCGAACGTGTCACGCGATCCACTGCCGAGACCACGAAAAAAATCGATCTAGCTGTGACCATGAGATGTATTCAGGCAACGGCGACACTGAATCGTTGTGACCTCTGCATCACGTGTTTAAATCCGGTAAGCGTTGATACTGTTCCAGTTAAATTTGCTTTCTGCGGGTTGCACTAACACGTGTCATGTGATAAAACTTTAACTGATGAGTGTGTGGGCTATTCATGTGTTTGTTATTTTTGCCATGCCTGTAAAAATTCAAATATAAATGGCCATCGCAAGAATATACATTCATCTGTTGGAAAATTGTCTAATAGAATAGAGAGTAGACTTCGCAACTGGAAGAGGAGCTTGCACGAGTGAAAAATGCTGTAGAGCTATTATTCAAGCCTAATACTTGTAAACTGAACAAACGAATACGCTTAACTTTACCACCACCAAAACAATCTCTGGAAAAGGTTGAATTGTTGCAGCACAGCACCCAGGAGAGTTTCGAAAACATCTTGAAGCCAAAACCATTCACATCGAATGCCCCATTAGCGGAAGTTGACTCGAACGGAATTTCTCTTAGTGTTATCTGCACCAACGTGCCAGAGTCGACCAAGACGTGATTGTCAAATAGACACCAAAATGATTTGGCTGAATGGTTGAAATTGTGCACTCGCATGAATCTCGAAGCGATCCACCCGGTTTCGTTGAATTGCTTGAGTCGTCCTCCCAAAGCGCTACACCAATATAAGCCGGGGTTGCTCGAGATAGTAGTGCAAAATAAAAAGCATTTAGAAGAGGTACTTTTGTCGACATAATTGCTACGGGACAGAATGGAAAATACATCTCGTGTATTTGTTGATGTGCCCTGGTCTGAGAGGGCAAAATCGCCACCGAAATGTGACCAAAAGAAAACAAACGATCGCAGTGAGCGCACCCTTATTCTCTTAAATGTCCTAGAAGATACCACCGGTTCAGATTCAAAGTGTAAATCCAACCACGACCTACAACAGTGGAGATTTATTAGTAATGCTATCCAAACCACCAATGTAGCGGTTATCGCTTCGTTTCGAATCCCGAAGTCATCGATTTACGAAGGTAATTGTCCACGACCCCTTAAACTGACACTTTTGACCACCACTATGGTAAATATTGTGCTTTACAATTAGAACCAGTATCGATACGAAGTTCCACGAGAGATCAAAATTATCAGTAAACACCTGAAAACCGACTCTATCGTGGAAGTTGCCAGGCCTGTTGGTACGGAGTTCAGTGATGCCGGGAATCCTGCTCCGAAAAACGGATGTCGGTGATGTAACTTACCAACCATCTTTGACACGTACTCAAATTACCTGCTCAAATACTCATCATCCAACACTTTTATCAAAATCGAACATCAAATGTTTGTACACCAACGCACAATGGTTGATAAATAAGTTACATGAACTAATCGAGCTTCGTCAAAAATATTCACCACAAAAACCTGGTTCAATCAGCATTCAGTTGAGAAGGAAATTTCCATTCCAAACATGTTTCTTCTTCATCGTTCTCGAATAGACGGTGGAGGAGGAGTTGTTGATATTTACTATGATCAACACCTCGCCTTCAGAGAAATCACGGATAATGATTTGATACTGGATGATACACTCTGGTGTTCACCTGAATTAGCAACAGGTGAAATCTGTGTTGTAAGTGTGATTTACCGATCACCGTCAGCAGACGAAGCATACAATGCTAGTTTAATTGAGAAAACTCAGCTGGTAGTTTCCAGATATCAAAACAACGTCCTGATCATGGGTGACTTTAATCTCCCGAATTTACTAAAAAGCAAGATTCCACCGGTGAATTATCGTGATCATCTATTCTAAAAAATGTTCAACGAAATTACTTTATTCAACCTCATCTAAAGCAGCACTCGTTTGAGAGGCACAAACTCACCGTCCATTCTCGATCTTGTTCTGACTAGCGAGGAAAATGTCATCGAGGATATCCGCTATGAATCACCTCATGAAAAGAGTGATCATATATTCATTGTTTTCGATTATATATATGAAGCGGAAAGAACAAGTGATGCTCAGAAATTGATGAGAAAAATCGATACGGTTGCATTATCAATGTCTCTTCAAGAAGTCACCGACTGGGCACCGATTAGCACTGATGTCCAACAACGCTGGTAATCGATACTTCAAAACATCAACCGAAAAATAGAACTCCACTCAAAATAAGTTTTGAAACAACTGAAAAAAGGATTCAAATTCGTGATCTGGATTCGGACACGGAAATGGATAAAGGTGAGAAACTGTGCGTGGAGAAGCCACATACTGCAGTCATCACATGAATCTAGGGAATCTTACCGTTTGTTGAGAAACAAAGTTACTAAACTTGTCTAGGAGGATACAGAAATGTATCAAAACGATCTGATAGATAAAAGTGAATGAAATCCGAAGCTTCTCTTCCAGATCATGAACAGAAAGGCCGGGGTAAAGCCAGGTGTTTCCGCTTGGCTTACTACGACTGGAACTACATCCACAGCTCTCGAAGCCGCTAATGAACACTCTAGAGTGTTCTAACCTAACGAGGGTGTATCTCACGATATATCTGCATTCAAATCGCAGAAAACTATACACGAAATTGTTGTTAAACCCGAGAATGTCCTGGTAAAGCTACGCGAGTTGAATACAAAAAATCCCAGGGTGCTGATGAAATAACACCATTCATCCTAAAACAATGCGCACATGCCCTATTCTTACCACTCTCTGACCTTTTCAAACTGTCCTTGAGTTGTAGCACGGTTGATAATGACTGGAAAAGTGGACTAATCACTCCGATATACAAAGGAGTAAACCGATCTGATGTGTCTAACTACAGACCAATCACGTTGTTTCCAGTGGTCTCTAAAGTTCTCAATCGACTTGTAGCTGACGAACTCATTAAACATTTGGAACAATATAAGCTGATTTCCGTTGTACAGCACGGATTTAGGACAAGAAACTGCTGTTTCACCAATCTTCTCATAACTGTTGATAATTGGACGATGGATGCCCTATCCATGCTTGTTACTTGGACATGTCTAAGGCTTTTGACCGTGTTAACCACAGCATACTGGAACAAAAGTTGGAGCAGCTCGGGGTGTGCGGAAAACTATTGTCCCAAATAAAGGATTACTTGACTGGTAGAGTTATAAGGGTTAGAGTTGATCGGGCACTATCCAGCCCATTAGAAGTGGCGTACCTCAAGGCTCAGTCTTGGGGCCAATACTCTTCTTTGTGTACGCGATCGATATACCCAAAATCGTACGCAGTAAAATCATTTCATTTGCAGACGACATCAAATTCTGGACTAGCATACACACCATAGATTACAAAATTCTCCAAAAAGATCTCGAAGCACTTCATAATTGGTCCTTGCGGAACTGCCTACTATTCAACATCCAAAAATGTAAAATGTTAAACGTCGGTAAATCATTCGAATTCACATACTCTCTGGGATCTCAGCAACTTTCACGGGTTACGGAAGAGGAAGACCTGGGTGTGTGGATTAGCAGTAACTTGAAGTCTTCACGGCAGTGTTCTGTTGTATACAAAAAGTCCTGCCAAAGCTTGGGATTGCTCAGAAGGATCTTTGGTCGTTTCTCATAGCAGATACTCCCACGTATAATTAACACCTATATCAGACCAACAATGGAGTATGCTGTACAAGCATGGTCCCCATGGTTACAAAAGGACATGACCTTGCTACAACGGGTATTCCACCGAGCTACAAAACTGGTGACGGGGCTATACAACAGGCCATACGAGAAGCGGATTGCAACTCTAAACCTGTTCGACTTTTCGTACCGTCGTCTCAGGGGTGACTTGACCTTGCTGTTCAACATTCTGCATACAATGGATGACCCATTTGAACACCTGTTTCTTCGGCAAGAAGCACGTGGTAGCAGATCGCGGGGGTTACAAGTTAATTATTCCACACTCCCGATCAAATTGTCGAAGGTTTTTCTTTGCTGTCAGAGTTTGTTTTATTTGGAACTGCCTGCCCCCACATATCATTTGCGCAACAAGCCTGAACGTGTTGAAGGCTGAACTTGACAAGTATATGTTGACCAAATCCAACTTTGTACCTGAATAAACGTGCTGACTTTCCATATTGATAAAACATTTGTGTTGTTTTCATGCATTCCCTATAATTTTTTCTGTGGTTACTGTGAAGTATTTGCTTTTCGGACCGTTAAAAATTTGATTTACTCTGAATCCAAGATTATTCATGTCCAAGCTCTATCCGTCAAGCCATACGTTTCTTGTGTTTAACAAACTATTAAAGAAGCTTTATTTCACAATGTGCTATGATTTCACAACCATTGACTACGTGTTTCGTGATAAAGAAACGTAAATTTAAAATGAATGACGAAGCCATCAAATCATTCGAGCTACTCAAATCTGCTCTAAGCAAAGTTATATCACTGACTTATCTATCAACGAACCCAAATACTCGGTTGTCTTTCGCTACAGAGGCATCATAAGAACCAGTCAGCGCTGTCCTTCAACCAGAAGTGGACAATATCACCAAGCCACTCGCTTTCTTTTCTCGTCGTCTTCAACTAGCTCAAACGCGATACAGTAATTTCGGTCGCGAGTTACTGGCTATCTATTAAGCGATACGACATACGATACATGAAGGCCGTGATTTCAGAGTATGGACCGAAAACAAGCCCTTAACTTTTGCTCTTGCTGCACCATTGGATCGATATTTGCCTCGAGAAATAAGTCACTCGGATTATATCTCACAATTCACGAGGGACATTCGATATCTTTCCGGCTCGTCAAACACAGTTGTGGATACTTTCTCTCGGATTCAGTTTAGTGCTATCGACCTGCCTGGCATCGACTTTGTGCAATAAGCCCGTTTGCAGCAAAATAACCCTGTAATAAACCGGTACATTAATTCTTAATCAGGTAAAATCCGCCATATTCCGATACCTAATTTCAATTCTTATCTGGTTTGTTACATGTCTACTGGTAAAGCCCCAAAATTTTCCCTTCAGATTTGACACGTACATTATTCGAGCAATTACATGGTCTATAACGGTTGCTCCTAAATATTGACCGACCGTTTTATCCGTTGATTATTGGCTGTAGCTATCACAGATATCAGCGCAGAAACGGTTGCGAAAGCTTTCTTTCAACATTGGATCAGCAACTTGTGTGTACCGAACACTATTACAACAGACAGAGGTTCTCAATTTCAGGCAACGCTTTTTCGGGAACTAAATAGAACACTCGGTACGGAGCACATACATACTACAACCGACCATCCTTCTTCAAATGGCTTAGTCGAAAGATTTCACCGGCAACTCTGAGCCGCAAGCATGAATCACGAGAATTCAGAACGTTGGTCCGAGTCATTGCCCTTGTTGCTTCTTGGTATTCGTACCACCGTGAAAGAAGACCTTTGTTGCTCAGCTGCAAAGATGGTGTACAAGAGTACACTTAACCTACCTGGCGAATTTCTGACACATTTTGATTCAACCAATAGACTTTCAGCTCCATAATGTGTCAGTCGCCTTAGCAGCTTCATGAAATCATTACAAGCTATCCCAACTCGCCAACAAGCTCAACCGTTCTACATCACAGCCGACTTGTCTACCTGCGACTTTGTGTTTGTACTCCACGGGTCGATTCCAATTCAATACCAGCGTATACCCTGTACTCCCAAATCAAAATATTAATTCAATATGTATGGATTCCATCTATTTTAGTTTACAAGAAGTTAGCGCAATGTGTCGGCGAAGCAAAGCTTCTTACAAGCCTGATATTGTGGGCTTTGTTCCAGCAATCTTACAACTAAATACGGATGATATACCTTTAATTTTATTAAACCTGTTTAATCTTCCTATTAAATCTGGTATATTCCCCTTCGAATGGAAACATTCTGTCATTGTACCTCGGCTTAAAACAGGGAATTTGCACATCGTCACTAATTATCGCCCAATTAATCACAAACCTTTTCTCTCTAGGCTTTTCGAAAAGTTGATCAAGAACGCTTCAATAGCTTACTTGGGCCCAAACGCTTTCTCTCTATTCCAACATGGCTTTTTAATTCAGAAGTCCTGCATTACCTGTCAGCTGGAATATTTGGACTATATGACCGCCTCCATAGATCATGGATTAGCTGTACTGACAGTTTTCTTAGACATTAGGTCGCGCTCGGTTTGAAAACGGTACGTGATTGCCAAATATTTCATAATTACGAAAACGTCTATTTTATATCTCTCACTCTTTTGATTATTATTATATTTATACTATTTGAAATATGTATACTAAAACACCTATATCGAAAAGAATTAATTTACGTAAAATCCCCAAGACCAACAAATGCTCCGTATACCTAGATCAGAACACTTCCGTGGTGAGCTGCATGCTGAAACAGGCTGGAGTCTCACTACCATTTCTATTTTCATTCTCATATCTGTCTAGGCCTGGGCAACCTGACAGTATCTCAGCCCACGTGCAATCTCTGATTGTACGGCACTTTGCCTGGACCAGGCTTGTGCATTCATTCAACACTTCCGTTATTTTGAATAAATTACGGAAGTTAGAATCCGAATTGAATGAAATCCGAAAAAACAACTCTTTTGTTACACAGGTTTGCAAGACATTACAACCATTGACTATCCTCTTGGATGATAATTCAAATATTGACAAAGATATACTTCAACGAACTAATGAGTTCGTTGAATCAATTGTTACTGAAATTTGTCAAAGAGACTTAAGATCTAAGAATGTTATCCTGTTTAATATAGACGATAGATATCCTTTACAAGATTTAAAAACTACTATCTGCTCATTTTATGGCTTCCCATTTGACTGTGCTTCGCTAAAACGCTTGAGAAAATTTAAGCCTTCGAGGTCTTGCCCAATCCTATTAGAACTTAGCGACAAATGCCTAGCATCACACATTTTAGCCAATAAGGATGTTTTAAAATCGATTCCAAAATTTTAAAATGTATTTTTTAAACCTGATCTAACGCCAATGCAACGGAGAACTAGGTTCCATAAACGTACCGTTACTACTCCATATTCCACCGAATCTTCCAACAATGGAAAAGAAACGATGGAAATGGATGAGGTGCCACAAGAGTTGAATGCGCCTCCAACTTCACCTCCTTCTGTGAATAATTCAACACAACCTATTATTTCACCTAAAATTCCAACTAAAATTATTACATCCCCTCACTTGAGGAAAAGAACCATCTTACCAAAGTTTCGACAAACTAGTGCGTTATTGCCTGCACCACTTCCTTTCAGGAATTCTTCAACTTCTGACAATAGAAATACTCGGAACTTTAATTGTCGTATAATGCCTTATCCATTAGATCGGAACTTGGCATGGCAATTCCATCGACCAAGTCCGCAATAACCGAGCCCATTTTCGAATTATTACAACCCATCACAGCACTTTTTTAACCATATAAGCTGGTCTCCCGACACCAATTTTCCATATTTTAACTCATTTAACACTCACTCTACTATGTTCCCTTATTCAAGTATGAGAAATTTTCAAATCCCTCCACAAAGGCTTTTAACCTAAACCAACATGCTCCACATAATAATCAAATACATAATAGGCCATTTTCTGATCATAGCCCCTCATCTCTTAGATTTATTCTTATCAATGCTCGATCCATAACTAACAAGATATTAGCTTTACGTTCATATCTTCTTTCTAATCCCGCTGATATTATTCTTATAACTGAATCTTGGACAGAACAGGAACAATCAGACTGTGAACTTCTGATTCCAAACTATCACATTTTTAGAAAAGACCGCGTTTCAAAACGTGGAGGAGGTTGCCTTGTTTATGTTCACTCTAACCTCCAAGCTAACATCATCATTTCATCCGTCTTTGATCATATCGAAGATTCTATCTGGCTGGCACTACCGGCTTTTGATCTCTTACTTGGATGCATCTACTATCCACCAGCTACTATTTCCTCAACGCTTCAACGCTTGACTGATTGTTTCATAGAAGCCTCTGTCCACCCTTGCCGTTATAAATTAATTGCAGGAGATTTCAACATGCCTTCATTCAACCAGGTAGAATGCAATGACTTAAATCTCAATTCTTTTTCTAATACCATCAAACTATTAGGTTTTACACAGTTTGTTGATAAACCAACGCGCAATAAAAATATCCTCGACCTTGTCTTTACTTTGAATATCACACCTTCAAACCTGAACGTATCTCTGTCATTTTTTAATGGAGATCATAACATTATATCTTTTGAATTGAGTTGCAATCGCATAATAACTAGTGTTAAAAAGCCACATATAATTACTCACATAGATTGGAAAATCTTTAAAAACCTCATTAGAAACGAAGATTGGACTGAATTTTTCCTTTCTGACAATTTTAATGTAACCTCAAAAATCTTTCATAATAAACTTGGTGACTTTCTACAGAAATCTACAACCAGACATGCTAGACCGCCTAAACTGAGTAAAGCTCATAAGTTAGAGAAACGCATTGCTTATCTGACTTCATATGCTCGTAATAAGCATGACATATCTTCCCTCTTGCACGCGTATGAACTTTCTGACAAACTAGTACAAATTATGAATCATAAACTGATTTCTGATGAGTCTACAGCCCTTAAGTCTAGTAAAAAACAGAAAGCATTATCTAAATTAATGAACGCCAGGGCATCGAAAAATTCAGATAAGATAAACTACATCATTAAACAGGACCAACATGGTAATAATTGCACAGTAATAACTGAGCCTTTTGCTATTTGCGAAGAATTTCTTTTATTTTTTAATGCTTCATATAATAACAACTCTTATCCAGAGGTAATTATACACCCCACATGCAATACGTTAGATGCAATTACAATTAATACCTCTGACATACGTAGAGTTTGTAATCAAGTTACAATCTCCTACAAACGTGATGAAACAGGTTTCGTACCAGCAATATGCAAAATTGGATCTGAAGACTTCTTCTTATTACTACTCAATCTCTTCAATGCGTCAATCAAATCAGGAACTTTCCCCTCAGAATGGAAACATTCCGTTGTCATTCCGCGACATAAGTCCGGATCACTACATACAGTTACCAATTATCGACCCATTAATCACACACCACTTCTAGCTAGAATATTTGAGAAGCTTGTCAGACAGGCCACCCTAGCATACTTGACACCAAACTATTTCATATCAAACCAACACGGATTTCTCAACAGGAAATCTTGCGTCACTTGTCAACTAGAATTTTTAAATTACGTGACACAATCACTTGATTCAAACCTTGGAGTCATAGTTGTATTCATTGATATTATGAAAGCCTTCGACAGGGTCCCGCATAATCTACTCCTCGCAAAATTATCTGCTGTAGGTATTACTGGAAACCTACTTTCGTGGTTCAAATCTTTTCTTACTGGTCGCACCTTTTCGGTAGATATAAATGGCTACCGTTCTAGAACTTTGCCAATTCCAAGCGGAGTCATACAAGGAAGCGCTCTAGGTCCACTACTCTTCTTGATATTTATCAACGATATACTATCTGTCATAACACACTGTAAGATCTTTTTGTTTGCAGATGATATAAAAGTCGCAATAGCCTTTCCATCTAACCAGACTAACGACTTTATATCAAAATTGAACCAAGACCTGGATGCTCTACTTCAATGGAGTATTCGAAACGGTCTTGGGTTCTCCACCAATAAATCAACTTTCATAAATTTCAACTGTATCATACCGAAAGATTCGATCATCCTAAATAATACACCATTACAACCAGCACAATGTGTTCGTGATTTAGGTTATCGATATTCTGGATCACTCACATTTCATGAACAAATTTGCTACTTAATTTCTAAAACAAAAAAGAATATAGGTTTACTTCATAGATACATCTCTCTGCCCCAGTGCAAGCTGGAAATTTACAAGTTACATACACTACCTTTATTAGATTACTGCAACATTATATCTAGTAACATTACTCGGTCTGATAGCTATGCTTTAGAAGGCATCCAACGTTCTTTCACACGATCCATTACCACCAGTTCGAATAAGCACTCATATAAGGAAAGATGTCAGATCCTAGGATTGGAACCATTATGGTTTCGAAGAATAAAACAAAATCTTATACTCTTTTATAGAATATTGAAAAAAGATATGATTGACATTGATTTACAATTAGATTTCAAAAACTCTGAAGTATATAATCTTCGACACAAAAACAAAATATGTTTACCGAAAATCCACAATCGTATACGAAAAGATTTCTTTATTTATAAATATTCTCGTTTATGGAATTTACTTCCTAATAATATAAGATTGAGCACCTCACAAACTGAATTCAAAAAGCAACTCAACTCTTTTTTATCTCCGGAAAAATTAGGTAAGCTATTTCTAATTAATACAACTATAGATAATTTATACTCATACGGCATAAAAGGCTTTTAATATTTTTTAGCAAAAAAAAATTTAAAGTGACATATAACTTTTTTCTTGAGAATTTACTTTTCAGAATTGTTGAAATTCAACAAAATACACTCTCGCAATTCTTGAAAGGGCGATGCAACTCATATCTTCGTGACCCGATGAAGTGGAATCCTTATACAATAATCTGCGTTTGAAGTTGCATTTGGAACATCATACATGAATAAACATTGCGGTCCAGACCTACCCAAACTGTAATTAACCCATTTTAAACAATTACTGTCGTATTCCTTAAAAACATGAACCTTCATCATTTATTTTTTTCCGATTTTCCATCAACTTTATGTTTTAAACGAGCCACCGTCTGTACAAATGTTATCAAACTATTTTTTTACGGTTGTTAACAAAAAATTTTTTTATTTATGTTTGACCTTAACATTTGTATAATTACCGTTTTATTTGATGTACTTATTCATGAAAACAAATGATCATGCATGGCATGACTTGGTGTATCCAAGAATATACATTATTATTATTATTATTATTATCATTATTATTATTATTA
>JACCGJ010011460.1:0-64247 GCA_013407085.1 Atriophallophorus winterbourni | reverse complement strand
TCAGCGACTGAGATTTTTTATATTTGCATGATGCTATGATCCGAATTAGACGTTGAACAGGCGCAAAATCTAATAATTTGAACCTATAATGGACAGACTTGGACGAACAACTTCGGGCAGGGATAAAGCAGGAACACCTCGGTAAATAATCACAGGGTTTCTTGTAGGCAATGTGACGCGCATTCATATATTTCACGTGGGCCAAGATACCATCAGGTTGCTCAAACCGAGGGTGATTATTTTATTTCTTATCAAGTAGTTGAAGCTCGTCGAACTGACGCCCGTCTCTGGTTTCTTGGGCACAAAGTTGTTCGGGTGATATGATGTCAACCAGTCGAAGCTGCACCGTTGTGCCATCGTGCAGTTTTTGCGTGCTGTGCAGGTAACCCCGTGCTAAATTGTTTGCTTACTGGTACTAGCTGACTCTCGAACGATGCTAGAAGTCGTACTTGCATTTTTATTTCTGTTCATATATGTTTAGGCCTAGGCAACTTGGCAGTATCTTAGCCAATGTGCAGTCTACGACTGTGCGACACTGCCTGGATAAGGCTTGTGCATCCACGCATATACAAAAGCATGCACGCATACATAAATAAACACATGCGTGCATGCATACATACATGCATACACACATACATACAAACCTAGATCGTCCGATAGAAACTCAAACGGCATATCCGGTGAACCACTGTGACTCTAGACAGATATCAGAAAAGATAATACGTGTTTTCGCACGTATAGGGGACAAGTCGCTGGGTCTTACTGTACGATTGCACATCATGAAATAGATTGGCAGAGGTGAGTCAAACTATGTTGCGAAGATACAATAGAGAAAGCCTTAAATAGCTATAGGCATGAGTTTATCGTAAGGACCCCCAGAGAACTACATAGATACCCGGAATCTGCGTGAAGAAGCACGGACCGTTCAAAAAACACAATTGTAAAGAATAATCGAACACATGTATAGATTCGGTGGTCGTTACTTTGCGTGTATTATCACGCAATGAGGTCAGTAGTAATATTAATATTAACCGACATTATAAATACACGCCTAAATCATGTTATGTGAACTAGTATCAAATAAATATCCAAGTAGGTAAAGTAGTTTACAGTCGCAAGGTCCTTAATGCCTATGCATTGTCTATGTATGTATGTATGTATGTATGTATGTATGAAAGCACAAGCCTGACTCAGGCAAAGTGCCGTACAGTCAGAGACTGCATTGTCTAGGTTCAATCGGCTACGGTGTTCAAAGTTGACAAAGCGACTGGATAACGATCAGTAACGACCTCGCCACTGATTGAGGGCCGTGAGCTGACGTGATTTGAAACATCAATGAAGCCGGCTAACAGTATTGCAAAGTACATAGACCTAAGTCACTTGATGGGGAGCAGAATCACGCAACTATGGTTACGATAACTAGCATCCGGGATAAGAGATTATCAGGTTCTGAAAATAGAGGAGGTTTTGTTCGTATTTAAAAGAAATTTAAACCGAAAGCAAACAGAACTTACTCGGCACAAATAGAAAATAAGCCCGAACAAAGCTGGCCCGAGCCCACCACACAAGCCTCGTATGCCGGTGACAAGGCCCTGTAACGGAAGAGGAAAATAATGAAGCATACCGTAAAACGCCACTTTTATTGGTCCTATGGTGTAGGTGCGAAGTGCGTTAGCAATGAGTCGTCTTCACGAGCTTTCGAATGATATACAGAACATCACCCTCAGACACAATACAAAAGCACGAACCGACCGACGACGACGACAATCGCGAACACGTAATAATAATTTGGGTTTCGGAAGGATTACACAAGAACAGTTCGAGCGACAACACCTTCAGCAGTGTGAAAAGATTGACTACGCCAGCCACAATCGAACGATATGCAATCTGTCAATATCGATCGAACGAACCCCGCGTTGCGAGGGCTTAAAGTGTCCCGGTTGGCACGAAATCGATTGACAGCAGATCGAAGTGACAACGGATCAGTAGTGTGGTTGTTTGATTTACGCTAATCGCGTTCATCCACAAATCTCTTGTGTTAACAAGAGAAAGCCGCATTTATTACTCACAAGACACGCCTTATATAGATAAGGCGTGTTTTATTATTTGTGGTAATTGTTAGACCGATGAAAATCCAATGTAGAGATTGTTGGCCATACATGTGAGAGCTGCTAGTTGGTGACCTGAAGTGACTTGATGCAATCACTTCCGGGTTCATTACCCCACACGCTGCATTGTGTATGTATAAACGACCGCGAAATGCTACAGCCATATGGTATGGCATGGTTTGAAAGCACAAGTCTGATCCAGGCAAAGTGACGCACAGCCAGAGACTGCATGCGGGCTAAAATACTGTCAGGTTGCCCATGCTTAGACAGATATGAGAAAGAGAGAATAAAGATGGTAGTGAGACTCCAGCGTGTTTGAGCATGCAGCTCAATACCTGTGGCTAATCATTTTAGCACGGTGTTTGCCGCACAGCCACAGGCTGTAGATGGGCGGGAATACTGTCTAGATACACAACGTGTCTAGACCCGAACAACTTGACACTATCTTAGCCTACGTGCAGTCTGTGACTGTTGTACTGGATCAGGCTTGTGCTTTCATTCTTACGCGAAATCTAGAGAGAAATCTGCCTCTTTCACCAACGAGACATGAAGGAGAAGAAGAAAACTTTATTCGTTAAAACGAATTTTCAGTTAATCAAAATAGTGTGGAGAGTCACGCGTGCGGTTAGGTAAAGCTAGGTGGCTGGGAGTGAACGAGGATGAAACGAATTAGCAACCTGGCTACTACGGATGTGCAATCGTACAGTACTTCTCCGTGTGCGGCAGGATGCTGAAACACGATGGAGTCTCACTACCACTAGCGCTAGTATTTCTTTCCCGTATCTGTCTAGGCCAGGGCAACCGGACAGTATATTAGCACACGTGTTTCAAATGTTGTACGTTTATAATCGTACGTATGATGCATGATATCACAAGCCTGATCCAGGCAAAATGCCGTACAGTCAGAGACTGCACGTGGGCTGAGATACTATCAGGTTGCCCAGGCCTAGACAGATATGAGAAACAAAATAGAAATAGAAATGGTAGTGAAACTCCAGCGTGTTTCAGCATGCAGTTCACTACCGGTGGCTAATCAATTTAGCACGATGTTAGCCGCACAGCACAGAAATACTGCACGATTGCACATCCGTGCAAGCTACTAGACAGTAATCGCTGCCATCGAAAACACTGAAGTTAGGAACGAGCGCACGATAAAGTGTAACGGAGTAATTGCTGAATATATTTCACAGACCGCCCTACGAATGATGTCCAATGGCAACGCTATTGATGAAATTAAAGGTGAAACATATTTCAAATTTTGTAGTGTCTCGTAAATAGCTTGGTATATATAGTTGGAACGTGAATCTTAGTTGGTTTAGACCATTGGAATCTGGCGGAAGGCGACAATGTGAAGACGGAAAAGGTATAATTTTTTATTTCGCCTAAATTTTGCATGGGTTTTTATAAATATCCTATCGCCTGTTACTCATCCCTCCCCGGCATATACAGTCCATAATTGGACACGCAAGATTCAAGACACACGAAATAAAACTAGGTGTGAAAATTGACATTGAGTGGAGATCATAATTCAATATTCTCAGGTCAGTGTTAACACGCTTAGCGACAAACGCGGGTCAGCAACAATTATTGTGGGTCGCGGAAATGAGAAATGGGTGGGTGCAGGTTACTTGAGTATTCACGTCAATCGTATACAACAGACACGTCAAAGTTCAAGCTTTGTATGCCATTTCTCCACGGTTTCGTGGCAGACCGTTTTTGGACGTATTGTCCTTGCCTAACGAGTCTCAAGAGCACGAAAATGGTCGCAGGAAGGAAAAGCGTGCGAGTGATGACATTTCAAAAAGCACAAGTCCGTAACGATAGACCGAAGATTAGAGTCGATTTCATGGTTATCCAACTGTGTCCAGTTCTGCGGCACGTAAAGATTAACGCGCATGACTCCCAACACAAGCAAGCAGGGTTATTGGCCAGTGTACATTGATCACACCTACGCCCAGGAAGCAATTAGGAGATTACACAGCATGCGGTTTATGAAGATTAACGAGCATGCTCCGTACGGACTACGCAGGCCGTCAGTTAGTGGACGTTTTTCACACATGCACATGTTGGCCTCCTTCGCTCGATCTCCACCATGGATGTACATCACAATCGCATGTCGGTGTCATGCTCCACAGCTTTTTGAACTTCATGAATGCTGCAGTCATCTCAGAAGCATTTGCTTCGGACCAGTCGCTCGTTCGAGCTTTCTTCGAACCGAAAGTGCGACTCGGCATATGCAGCTTTTTAGCGATTCCCCGTTTTCTGAAGCCGATTCAAGTGGGGTTGTCTTGTTGAACTCGGCTGTGAAGGCTTTTGCAAATCCCGCAGCTAGATTAGGTTCGCACATGCACATAAATTAATTAATTTCACACAACACGCAGGGGGTGGATAAGTTTGCCTTGATCTCGCCTGTCAAGTAAATGCCAGCTAATCCTTAACCCTGTTCGTACTGACACCATTGGCCTGACGAAGCTTCTGATTCAGAAGCGAAACGTTAGCAAAAATATGCTCTAACTGATTCATTGCAAACTTGTTTTTCATGAATCCCCGTACGGTGTCAAATATATTCAAATAAATTGTTGTACGGCAAACAAAGCAACGGGTATATGTAAATCCCGAAATAAGTGCGAGTAACACAATATGTTTGTCATTAAAAAGCGTTTCAGCGCTTGACCCGAGAATCACACGGGGATAAGCACCAGGAATCACTCTGTGATTCTGTAGTTAAACACCATGGTTTGTTTTACGAAACCCTAATTAATAGCGTCATCGACGTCTACGTCTGGTTACGACTCTCTTCCACTGTTTTTGGCACACTGAACCTAAATGAACTGTCTCCACCTGATGACGACAAACAACCAGAAACCAGTTGTGGTGTGGGGGATGTGAACACCACCATACTACGATAAGCAGATGGTTGATCCAGGCACGATCACGCGATAAGATCACTGGCTGGATTCACTAAAGTCACGTGATCGAACGATTGTGATCATGATGTTGAAAAAGAGTGATTTGTTTTGATTTAATGAAACCCAAACGGTAAAAATAAACAGCATCGTAACAGCTACGATATAGGCACAACGGTTGGATGCCAGAACAACGCAGTAATGACAATCGTCGCAAGGAACATTGATTCATAAATCATTAGGTGAATGGGCTGTAGCTAAAATGGTTTTGGATTTCTAATTAAAAACAAGTACTAGTGGATGAGGTTGCCTGGGTGAAATCAGGTTTTTTGTTCAATTTCTCGACCAGTGGCACCATTACTACTGCCCTTGCTTTCTTTCCATTCTTTATCAGAGAGGAGAACGCGTTGGGTTACTTGTAAAATAGGGCTAAACACGTCAGATCGTTTGACTTTAAAGTAGCGATGATGATGAAAGCGCAAGCCTGATGTAGGCAAAGTGCCGCACAGTCAAAGACTGCAGGTGTGCGAAGTTACTGTAAGGTTGCCTAGGCAAAGACATATATGAGGGGGAAAATAGAAATAGAAATGATGGTGTGACTCCAGCGCGTTTCAGCATGCAGCTCATTACCGTTGGCCAATCAACGGCCTAACCCAGCAGCGGTGAAATACCAGAGTAGCAAGAGTGGATGAACGAACGTTCTATTGGGCATGTAGTGACAACTTGGAGTTCGATACCTCGTAATTAGCTAGTACGTATGTATGTATGAAAGCACAAGCCTGATCCAGGCAAAGTGCCGTACAGTCAGAGACTGCACGAGGGCTAAGATACTGTCAGGTTTTTTAATTAGCTAGTAACTCCCATTTAGCAAATTTGAGCAAATTGATAACAGTTCGCACGAATGATTTTTTGGTAGAATAAGAACAACAAACCAACCTGGGCAACACCTTGTTGATCGACTGCGGCATGCTTTGAAACAAAAGCACTAAGTGCTGGGTAGGTGATCGACCCCATTGCTGCGATTGAGCCCGCAATCCAGAGCAAAGCGTGGTGCGTGGCGAATCCATACAAGGTCAGCTGAATCGCCTCGAAGACAAGGCCTGTGATGATCGCACGTTTGGGGCCGATGTAAGAATTCAGCACGCTCAGGACAACCGTCTGTCGGATCGATGATGGTGCAACGTGAAGGAAATAAACAACTTATAGGTTAAAGACACGGATATGTAAGCCAACATTTTCGAACGATCAAAGTGAGTAGCTTATTACAAAAAACTTTTGTATAACATTACTTCTATGATAACATGGCATAGATGAAGTTGTTTTAGAAGCGTAGCAGTACCAATTGCAATGTGCTAAGTGCAGTGCAAACGATGGAATCGTTCCTCAAATGTACACTCGTCCGGTTCCAAAGGTTGTCATAGCCGGGAGTGGCACTGGGGATAAGCTCCCACTGTTTATAAAATGCTCCCATATGGCACGCGTCTCAAATAGCCTCTGACAACCAAGTCCAGCTTCTGTCCTGCACGAGTGGCTCTACGAGCCCGGCGGAACTGATTCTACCAACAGGAGAAGGGGCGAAGGCGAGTGACTGGCGCCTGAAAACCAGTTTGCTTCGGGCAGATGGAGCTTGTTAGCATGCGAGGGCATTTCATCTAAGGGAAGGAAAACCCTGATTTTCAACCTCCGCTGCCTTGCGGGATACCCGGTCGCGAGAAAGGCTTCGGGAGAAAACCCTGAGGAAAAACCTGGAACAGAGTCTGGTAGACCACCTCTTTCTGGCCACTCCCTGCTGCCCTGCAGGTCGCACTTGGTTGTGCAAAGGCTAGAGAAGCTGACTCGAACAAACGCCGAGTGGTGTTGGGGACGCCGCTTTGTACCCAAATCCCCAAGAACCTTCATTGAAGCCGACTCATCCTCCAGGAGGAGATAGTCGCACAAAAGTAAAAAGTAAAAGTTAGTAAGAATATGCATCAGAAAAGTGCCAACGGCTATCAATGATGCAATGACATTTTTCTTTGCAACGGAATCGGTAAAAACAGTGGGGGACAAGTTCTACAGAGCACAAAGGTAGATCACATTTATTTTCCATTTTATCCTATAACTATCTAGACGTGGACAACCTGATAGCATCTTAGCCCCAGTGCAGTCTATGGTCCGTACGCTCGAACACTGCCCGAGGTTTGGCAATATAATGCTTTCAAGATCAAAACATACTTCTCGGGCACCCCATGTATCAGCAGACAGTTCCAGACTTTCGCAATCGATTAAATCGAATGCCGCTCGGATGTCAACGAATACCACGATAGTTGGTCTACGAAATGTGTGGCGTTGCTCCAGTAACTGACGGAGTGTGAAGATTTGATCTATGCACTTTCGACCGGCATGAAACCCAGGTTGCTCCTCACGAATTTTCTCTTCCCGTTGGGTAGTCAATCGGTGAAGCATGCATGCATGCATGAAAGCACAAGCCGGATCCAGGAAAAGTGCCGCATAGTCATAGAATGCACGTGGGCTAAAATACAATCAGGTTGCTCAGGCCTGGACATATATTAGGAAAATGAAAATGGCGGTGAGACGACAGTGTGTTTCAGCATGCAGCTCACAACTGGTGGCACATCAATTTAGCACAGTTAGCCTAGCAGCACAGAAGTACTGCACGTTTGCACATCCGTGCAGGATGGAGGCCAGCATTTTAGGAGCTACTGAAATGAGACTAATACCCTGATGATTTTCACAGGAATCGCGCCATCTCTTTTTGAAAATCGGAGCAATTACTGATTCTCCCAAGGGATGGGAATGCGTTCCTCAACCCTTGGCGAATAGCGCTTATAGTTCGCAAACTAGAAAGATACCGCCGGCGGTACCAAGGCATCAGCATCCGATGCCCGATGGCGCTTAAAGCTGTGGAGTACATTGTAAATCTCGGATTGAGTGGGAGTCTCGACCACGGGGTAAAGTGTTCCATATCCTCGAAATCAGTGGGTGCAGAAGGCCAGTTAAACTGTGCCTCAAAATATTCTGCCCATCGCTCCATGCGCCTGTGCATGTTAAAAACTGGCGAACCATATGCTTCACGTGCCAGCTCACGGATGCCAGGTCGCCCGCTTCCAGTAGTTCTGATGAGTTGGAAAAATTTTCTGAAATTGCCTACAGCTGCCGCAGATTTTATTTCCATAGCCTTAGAACTCCACCAACTTTCCCGGTCGATTCTCAAACTGGCAACAAGTTTACGTTTAATAAGACTTCGTGACGCATCATGTATGCTATCAGCAGAAAGCAACCGACGTTGGTCCATTAATTGGAGAGAATTCGCAGAAACCCAGTGCTGAGCTACACGGGAAGTCAACCCACAACTATCCAACGCGGCTGTTTCCAAGGAGGTTTGAATCCCACTCCATTGTTCATCGATACTATTTTTGGGGTCCACAGAAAGATGCAAACTCAAATTTGCCTGAAACTCCCTGAGAACCGGGAGATCATTAAGCCTGGCAACCTTCAGCTGACTTGCAACGTTTCTACATTTCCCGCCAAAACATATCGAGAGCTTAGCACAAACTAATGCATGATCTGACTCTAGACAAGTGCCATAGTATGAACGGCAATCTTGCACACTCCCTCGCCACGAGTAGCGGATAGTAATATGGTCAATTTGCGAGAAGAAGGCGTAAGTTAGTGCTGGCAAGGTAGAGTTTGTGGTCTGAGCACAAGCTAAGCAATCTTTCGCCGTTGTCATTACGGGGACAATCGAGACCAAACCTTCCACACATATCTCCAGCTAAGACAGCGATGTCACTCATTGATGCAAGTTTAATGAGATCTTGTAATCTTCCATAAAACTCATCCTTGGCAAGTCCCGACTGTTTCGTCATTCGAGAAGCTTGTGATGTACATTCATGGTCGATATTGACCGAAGGAAGCCAACACAGGTTGAATTGTAAAGAACAAAATCGGAGTCAAGCGAGAAATATTCCAGAGAAAATTAACACAGTCAAAGTAACAAGAGAGAAACCATCACCTGTGAAATGCACGCTAGTATTCCACCGACTGCGATGAACAAGGCAACACTTTCCTCGGTGAAGCCCATAACCTAAAACAAACCACACATGCAAATTAGTGAGTAAAACGAGTGATAACTGAATCCACTTGATTGATATATGCTTAAAGATAGCACAATAAAAACGAGAGCATAAACTTCTCACAAATGGCCCAATACCGTCAATGTGGGGCCTTTGTTCCATTGAGGATTGTACGTATGTATCAAAGCACAAGCCTCATCCAGGCAAACTGCTGCACAGTTAGAGACTGCACGTGACCTAAGATAGTGTCAGGTTTCCAAGGCATAGACAGAGGGGGGAGTAGAAATGGTAGTGAGACTACAGCGTGTTTCAGCATGCAGCTCATAACCGTTGGCCAATCAATTTAGCACGATGTTAGCCGTACAGCACAGAAATGCTGCACGATTGCACATCCGTGCGGTCAGAGAGGTATATAGATATCTCGAGAAGTATAATTTCCAGTTTAATCACAGTGAAGTTAAATCAATTGAAAAACTGGGGGAAAGGAAAGTCAAGGGTATTCAATATTTGAGAGAATAATAGAGTCAATAAGGCAGCAACCGAACTGCAGTACAGTTTACGCTTCACGTGCGAAATCACAAGCATGGAGCCAGTAAAAGCGCCACACAGCAAAATATTATTCTTGGAACGTTGGCTCAGATATATGTGAAGAATGGCAGCACTCAGCATGAAGTGCACTCTCGCGTGCATGTTAGAACCGGTAGCAGATCAATTTCGTGGTGTTACACGTGTGCTAATCCGCGCATCACATGAGATTATGGCCGCCAAGTGAAAAATGAACTGGAATAGAGTGTACTTACGCAAGATCGTATGCATGGTATGGTATGAAATCACAAACCGGATCCTGACAAAGTGCCGCACAGTGATAGACTGCGCGTGGGCTAAGATACTGTCAGGTTGCCCACGCCTAGACAGATAATAGGAATAAAAAAGAACAGGAAATGGTAGTGATAGTCCAGCGTGTTTCAGCATGCAGCTCACTACCCGGGACCAATCAATTTAGCACGGTGTTAGCCGCGAGAGGGTTTGATATTAGAGAAGTGACCGATCTAGTTTGTGAACAAACGAGAGCACATTAACGCGGAGAGATATGTAAAGTAGGACATGAACGATGAGATTTTATCACGAGCGCTGGCATTGGGAACCAAATAATTTTCTAGTTGCTCGCCAACGGAGCGTGGGTCAGAACTACCCGCACATAGATACACAACCACAAATATCGTCCATGGAATGGAAACAAAGAACGAGAAGGGGTTGTCAGGAAACATCAAACACAGGTGATGAGGGTACTTTACTAGGTGTGGACATTTGGGAACCGCGGACAGCTAACCGTTGCCTGAATGTTTGAAGTGTGGGGTGCTCTTACGTCGTTCAGCATGCGGAGCTGTTCGACTAATAAGTGTTATTATCCCATAGATTTTTCTCCAGTACGCGCTTCGAGGATGGTATGGTATGAAAGCACAGCCTGATCCAGGCAAAGTGCCGCAAAGTCAGAGACTGCACGTGGGCTTGGAGGATAGGCTTGCATGAACACATTGGTGAGCCGATAACTATTGAAACATGATCTAACGCTGACGATAATGTGGAAATGCAGAAAAGAAATTGAGGCAACTAACACTTTGAGGACTGTCGAAAAGCAATAGATGCTTTGGCTTGCCCGGTCAGTTGTAGAGATGATAGACATGGATTCATCCGGCGGATTGACTTGGAGTTGAGTTTTACTAGTACTTTCATGAAGGTTTGAAGAGACAGTCGAAAATATCATGGATAAATTCATTTCCAATTGACCGAGATGTACACAGCTCTCTGAGAGCATCGGGATGATCAACCGGCCGAGTTTTTATCAAGTTCAGGCAATCTGAAACGTTTATCCACACGAGCGCAGGCAAACACAACACACGAAAGTGACTAGGGTACAAAGTGCTCGGACCCTCATATAGTCTAGGCCTGGCAACCTGACAGTATCTTAGCCCACGTGCAGTCTCTGACTGTGCGACACTTTGCCTGGATCAAGCTTGTGCTCTCATACAATTGAGCAGAAAAAATGTTGCGTGTAAAGTAAAGTAGCGTAACATTAGCCAAACGGCGAAAGCTGAAATAGCTGAACAACAAACAGGTGGAACAACTGATGATGTTACGGGGAAGGAACAACTTACCAAGCGGAGATAGACAAAAAAGCACGAATACTGTCCAGCCTCGGGAAGATAGGACAAAAACGTTGTGATACAAATGATCAGTACAAGGTGATCAGTGGTCACTTTGCGGAGAGCCTGAATGGGTTAAAAACGAAACGTTGGAATAAACGCGAACAGCTTCTCGGTACATTAGTCCATAATAACACGTGTTATCCATGAAGTCAACGGAAATATTATGTGTTGTTCTGAAAATTTGCGGTCTGTTATTGAGATAGGCTCATATATGCCACGAACATACATACAAACTAAATATCGAGCACGGTAAACCTACAGTACATAAGGCTGTAATCATGAAACCTGAAATTTCAAGCCTGATCCAGGCGAAGTGCCGCACAGTCATGTGTGGATGTGCTACCGAGTAATGCTTACGTGTACGGATGTGCAATCGTGCAGTACTTCTGTGCTGCGCGGCTAACACTGTGCTACATTGATTGGCCACCAGTAGTGAGCTGTGTGTGAGAAAACTGTCACCCCAAGATAAACATGTATGCCACTGTTCTATTGGGTTCGTACAACAAACCACCATGCTTAAATTCATGGTCAAGCGTACAAAACACTTGAAATGATCAATGTACTCACACATACCACGTGCTTACACTCCGTAAACGGTTTTCGGCTCTTTGCCGTCTTGAGTGGGAATCACACTGTGATCCTGTGTTTGCATATTGTGGTTTGTTGTAGGAACCCAATAGAACGATGGCATAAAAGTATAAATTGGTTTAAAACTATTCCTATGTTTCAAGGCTCACACGACCGAATGTTTATTGACTCCACCTGATAACAGTTGTGCAGTAGAAAAAGAAGAAGAAAGTGACTTTGTTCGGGTACACGATTTTTCAGCAATCAAATTAATTTCTCCACAAAGTTAAGAAAAAGTGAAATGTATAAAATCACACAAGACTGATCCAGGCAAAGTGTCGCACAATAAATAATGCACGTTGGCCAAAATACTGTCAGGTTATCCAGACCTAGACAGACATGCGAATGAAACTAGAAAGTTGACGAGGAGATCCCGACATCAGTTATCAAATTGTCAGGCGCATCCTCAACTCTGAAACAGCCATCGATTGATTAACCATGTATCGATCCAGAATACATTATTGACTTAATATGTTGCAACAAACCAGGGACCTCATTACGCTAACACAAGTTACCTAAACCCGGATAGCTCCGAGTAAAGAATATTCACTATATTCAAATCCGTAAGAAACGGCTGATCACTTTTGATATTCTTTTTTTCGTCACGTGATCAGTCATGATCTAGATTGGCATAAACAACAGAAAACCGATTGGAGCATGTAATGGGACTGTAAACTAACATAAATATTTTATTAAACGATGGGAATAACACCGAGTTTGCTGTTTACCAAATACACGAGAGAACGCATCCCCGAGCTAAGAAACAGAGAGCTCACGCGAAATATGCAACACAATTGATTTCTCGAAGATGTTAGCTAAGAAGTAAGTTCATCACAGCTTGTTTACTTTCACGAATATCTAATGTAGTAAATCACATGCCTGAATTAAGGAAAAACAGTTCACACTCTTGAACTACAGGTGGATCAAGACACTGCTACACTGCCAATGCCTAGAAGGCTGTCATGAAGAGAAAACGGCAGTGAACCCCCAGCATGGTTTCCCGATTATGAAACATCGGTGCGATTGGAGATACGTAGCGGACGTATGACGTTTTGATCGGGGCCATCGCGACTAGTGAAGCCTCACAAATTCAATAAAACACAGAAAAACGAACGTAACAGCGCTGGGCACAAATACGAATCACATGTAAAATGATGTTCAGCACATGATTATTTCAGACTCCGGAATTCCTTGTAATACAGTATGAATAGGGAGAAATAATTTCATCAGTAACATTCACAATAATCAACTAACTACCCTTGGGTCCGGGGTCAATTGGAAAGCAAGGAACGTTAATCACCGTGAACATAATCGGGCATAGTGCGCGGTTAGTGCAAACACAACGTCAGGATAAACTCCTCGAAACTTGCGGACGTTTCATAATCAAACTAGATGGCATCATCAGTGAAACTTCTTTCGTGATGGGCATCATTCGAATTTATCTGCTGCGTTGCGACCTCATCTACTGTGATTGGCTAGAATCCTTGCATGTCATCGTTGTTGGTGTGTTCTCATTGGTCTGAAGACCTCATCCAGTAGAATGTGCTCACTGAATACCACGATTCGAGGAATTCTCGGTGCTAAATTGATTGACCAGCTGCATGCCGAAACAGGCTGGAGTCTCACTACCATTTATTGTTCTTTTTTCTTCCTCATATCTGTCTAGGCCTGGGCAACCTGACAGTATCTCAGCCCACGTGCAGTCTCTGACTGTGCGGCACTTTGCCTGGATCAGACTTGTGCTTTCATACCATACCATATTGGCGGTGATTTATATTCTATCCTAATTGAATTCGTGTCCTTCCCGATCCATGTGTACCGATATTACTGATTTGTGGTCATGTCGTCGCCTAGCTATTATGTGTTCATGTATCCTGGTATTTAACCTTCTTCCAGTCTGTCCAATATAATATTTATCACAATCGGAACACGGGATTCTGTACACGACGTAATTTCTTTCCTCGTTAGCAAGCGTGTCCTTGACATTGATTAGTTGGCTTCTCGGTATTGATGTAGGTTTGTGTGCTACATGAATTCCGAGCGGACGTAGGATTCTTGCGGTAATATCCGAGATATGTTGTATATAGGGGAGTGTTAATCATGTCGTGTTCGTCTTGTTGACATGCGATTGGATTGTTGAGTGTTGTTGATGAAGTTCAGTGGGCATCGATTCTTCCGGAAGAGTTTGAATAAATATTTCTCCTCTTCTTTCTTGAGTTCCTCGGTACTGTAGTGTTTTTGCGCGGTTGAACAGTGTTCGGACACAGCTTGTGGGTGGCCGGGTGCATGCTTTTAAAGTTCAAATTTGATCCGTGTGTGTTCCTTTCCTGTATACACTTGTTTCTGGGTTTCCTGTTTCTGTTTATCGCACGTTCACATTCAGAAATGATAGGCAGTTGTCCCATTCTGTCACCTCCGTAAATTTAATTCCAGTGAAGACGCAATTGAGTAGACGGTGCGCATCCTCCAAGTTTTCTTTCTTCAGAATCACAAACGTATCGACTGCATTGAGTTGTCCAATGAACTTGAGTTTCTTCAACGTAGCATTTATTTTATTTTACAACTGTTTGGTTGGTCTTCGTTGATCATCCGATAGGTAGTCGTAGCACAACAATTGAGAGAATAGCGTGAGTTCAAGCATGCAACACAAATGTGTGAAAAGTTAGCTAACAGGTAAAGAGCGCTAGAGTGCACCAGCATGGACGAAGCACAAACATTCTTTGGTTGAGTGTGAAAATATTCTAAACGGTAACGCGAGAGAGGTCAAAGAAAAAATATGCACAATGGTGTAAGATTTAATCGATACAAAGTAAACGAACTGCAGATTTCATTGTTCAAGATGTACGCTAACCAATGATAACTAGCAAATCGAGGCATGGGTGATGTTCTCTTGCACTGCAATAGACAGTAATAGACGGACAAATCGAATTCATACACCATTCCCGGGAAATTATAAAGAGGGATTAGTTACTCAAGTAACCGAAATGACGAACTAAGGCTGAGGCAGGCATAATTATTAGACATCCCGTGAAGATTGGAAAACCATCCACTTGAAAGTATTCGACCGAGAGCCATAATTGGTCACAATACAATCAGCGCGTCGCAAAATGCGCGGATATACCTAAACAAGCGCAAGAAACGAGAATAGAACCAAATAAGTATTGGTACAAAATAAAGGACGAATGTAATTTTGTAGTTTGAATGAGGATTTGGGGTTAAACGTTATCAAAGTATGGTGTAATCCTGCTAAACAGTAACCATGGATTCCAGCTCGGTTTAAACCATAGTTCAACACCTTAATAGGTTTAGCACTCGTCCACTTTGCACTTTTTTTAAAACGATCTCAAAACAAATGATTGCATAACCACTCACTGCAAAGGGATCAATTTTATCCCACGACAGTTGTCCGCAATTGTTGCCGCCGTTTGGTGCGGCGCGAGACACCGGAGAGACAGCATGTGCCGAGCGAACTTTCTCTGGCAACGATTCCGGGACACAGGCCAAAATGAACAGGATATCGAGGAATGCAATCGCCGTTGCCAATGCTATGACTAAATCCTCACTGAACACGCGGCCAAGATAAGCACCGATAGCGGGAGATGTCACCAGACTGGCCGCAAATGTGGCAGACACCTTAGGATGAAACACCAGAAATATTTCATACCGTGAACTACGGCATAAAGATAAAATGCACATTCCAGATGTGACGAAAAAGAGAGCTGGAAACAGGCAACCAATCAAACATTAATATAATTACCAATATTAGTAAAAGTAGCCAAAATTTCTGGAGAGTGGCCAGTCAACGGCGTGGCGTACTAGGATTAGGATGCTCACCACAGCGCTAGACTCAAACGATTCACATAAAAACTTGACTGCAATAAAGAAGTTGTTGATGGCAATCAAACAGTTGTGTTCAACATAGTTTTTATGTTATATGATTGTGCCAACTTTTTTATTAAAAATGCGGAAAAAATACAAAGTCACATGCAGTCAAATAACACGAAAGGCAAACTGCATGTTACACCCATTGGCGGCTGTGTTTTACGTTTACCGTTCACAGTGCTTGGCACTGTCGATGCTCGATGGTGACGGCATACATACATATCGATCAGGTCGAGACGTACCATACCTACTAATGTGTCTTGGCTGCTCGCGCTTAGATGTGCCTGAGCAAACGCGCTGTTAAAAACATCGTAGTCAATAACTGTATCGAATTTTAATCAAACAAATAGAGTTAATCAACTAAGCTGATATGACAGCACGAAACAACTGGGTTCTCAGTTATTATAATGCCTCAAACCTTACTGGCAACGCGATACTGGCAAAATTATGCTGCAAAATAGCTTACGGTTCCTTCGGTAACAAGAGTCAAAAGTTAAACAGGTGAAAACTTTCGCAGGATAATAAAAACGTGAATACATTTTTGTTGTATTATGAAACAAAGACTCGAGTCATAAAGCATCACCAAATGAACAAGATGTTTGTCTTGGAGAGTCACCGATACTACCAGTTTGAACAAACTGTCATTATACTATCAAACGAACAACGAACGCCCATGAGACAAGAAGATTTTGTTCAATTGGAAGCAGACATTACCAACATCATCATCATTGATAGCATTACACCAGTAACAAGTATCAAGTGCTTAACTGACATATACTTACGACATGGTAAAAAATTCTAAAAGATGTGCAGAAGGGTGGGACCCAAAAAGCTACTGAACCTATAAAAGATTAGGCACAGACACGATAGGATGGGATACTTACACCTCGAATCCAACATGCATTCAAGCAAGTGTTGTAAACCAGTAGAGCGACATCAGCACGACAAATTCCTTGCAGCGTTTACTGTCACGCATCATAACAAGATTCCCTCGCCACTTCGCTTGACAAAAACAAGATTAATCATTCTAAGATGTATGCGACAAGACCGCCACTGAACACGATTTTGGGCCATATCACTAAAAGTAAAGAAGCCACTGAGAATCCTCATCTGTTTAATTCCAACATGGGAAACGGATCGCATCAACTGCAGCTAGTTTGACAGTCAGAGATTTCATCTGCTTGAGACAAGTCAGAGACTGGCCACTCTTAAAACGACGCCGTTCCGAGTTAGGAGTGGCACACAAAACCACATTAGGAAAACGATGATTTCCCATTCGCAATACGTGACCTAACCGGCGAAGTCTATGCACGTAAACCGGTTTCAATATCTACGTTGCTACTAAAGATTTTATTAAGGATAGTTGCGTTTCGCATTTCAGGGTGCCAAGTAACTCTAGCGATGGTGCGGAAACAGCGATTGTCGAATACCTGCGTATGTCTTATTTTTTGCTATCTCCGAGTCCTACTTCACATCCGTACATAAAACTGCGCGTACTGTAGCCTTGGGACAAAATGACAGCTGCTCTGCCAATCCGCTTATCAATCTCCGTGTCTAGCGAGATGTTATCCGCAATGGTTGAACCAAGATACGTGTACTGGTTCAAGCTGACAGTTTCCAACAGTGATGATTGGAGGCGATACAGTCCCTTGACCAATGACTTTGGTCTTGCTCATGCTGATTGTTAGCCCAAAGTCTTTGAATGCCGACGAAAAACAGTCCATTAGCGACTGGAAGTTCTCTTGGGAGTGAGCAATAAAGGCTGCATCGTCGGCAAACAACAGGTCATGGATTAGCATATCCCGCGCATTGGTTTGGACTCTTAACCGGTTCAGGTTGAAAAGCTTGCCATAGCTTCGCGTGCCTTCTGTCCTCGCCCTAAAAGCGTGCTTCATAAGCAGAGCAAAGAAAATGCCGAATAGTATGGGAGCAAGAACACACCCTTGTTTGACGCCTCGGCGAATTGCAAAGGCTTCTGAACTAAAACCGTTCAAATGGACTGAGCCCTTCATGCCTGAGTGGAACGAAATAATGAGTTGGAGTAGTCTCGAGGACAGCCTATCAGATAAAGTATTTTGAAAATACCCTCCCTTCTGACGTAGTCAAATGCCTACGTTAAATCAATGAAAACAGCGTATAATGGCATAGGCTGTTCCCGATTGAACTCTCGTGTTTGGGGTAAAGGCAAGTTGACTGTAAAGACTAAGATGATGGTATACAGCGTGTGCGTACTAAATGCTTTACTGTACGGAAGTGAAACCTGGACCACACACGCAAGACACGAACGGAAGCTGAATGCTTTCCATCTACGAAGCATCCGTCGTATCTTGAACATATCGTGGATGGACAGAGTGACTAACGCTGAAGTGCTTTCAAAAGCTGGTCTACAGAGCATGTTCACCCTATTACGTCAGCGCCGCCTGCGGTGGCTTGGTCATGTCTATAGAATGGAAAATGGTCGAATTCCGAAAGATCTGCTCTACGGTGAGTTGCAATTAGGAAGTCGACCATTGGGCAGACCGCACTTGCGGTACAAAGATGTTTGCAAAAGAGATATGAAAGCTCTTCGCATTGACCCCGCGAGTTGGGAAGAACTTGCTCTTGACCGCTCACATTGGGGGTATTGTGTGAAGCGTCGTCTGCAAGATGGGGAGGAACAGATACAGCTCTTGGCTGCTGAACGCAGATCACGCCGCCGGCGTGCAACTGACGCCATACAACCGCCTTCTGACTATCGTTGTTAGCGCTGCGGGAGAGATTGTTCCTCCCGAATCGGACTGTTTAGTCATTAAAAAGCTGTAGAACATGAACATTTATGCAATTGTGATATACATTCATGGTTGACATCGACCGAAGGAGGCCAACAACAACAACAACTGTAGCTTTATAGACTACGCCATTGAGCTTTATATATAAACCTGTTTGACGACACGGATGACTCAAGTTATGAAAAGCTATTGTAGCTCTGGAAATGCGAGTTGAAACTTCCTTATTTAAACAAGCGTTGCTAGTAATGCAACTATATATAGTCGAAAGTTTCTCATTATTGAGGCTTAGAGCTGTTTCGATCGGATCAATATGCTGTAGCAGATCTTCGCACTTGAAAAATGCATCGTAGAAAACAGCTATGGAGCGATATACTCTGCAAAGATAGATTTAACAAGAGCAGCTAACTAACATGACGAGAAAAAACAAGCGACCTAAACACGTTAAATACTCACCAAGCCATAGGCCCAACTTCTATCTTCCTCTGTAGTGATATCCGCCACATAGGCTAATACCACAGAAAATGTGACAGAGAAGACCCCGGAGATGCTGATCATGGTGAAATACCACCAGTGACTAATCTTCATCAGAGGAATGGGCGAACAAGTAAATGTGACCGTGAGCAGAAGAAACGGCTTTCTTCCAATGCCATCCGACAGCGCCCCGATAAGTGGAGCGCTAAGAAATGACAGAAAGCCTTTAACACCTTGAATGATCCCGTTCATTAAAAACGTGTGTTTTGGAAAAGCCTCATCCAGAACCTGAGAGTATAGCAATCAAAACAAAAAGGGTACTTACTGAAATCATTGGGGTAGTTAAAAGACCGAACGCGAAAAATTCCAGAAAAATGACAACAGCAGCATGATAAACAGTGGGGAAGGAAAGACAGCTCATTTTCTGTAATGGAATAAACTGTAAGTTAAAATGTACCTCGCCACGAGTTTCCTGTGTTGAAGCGCGCCGTCTGGACATGTTGAAGAAGTTTGAATGGACAACTAAACCATTTAGAAAAAATCCGAAAATTGCAACGAGTTAATCAGATGGGAATAATACTGTACTGAAAAAAGCCAATAGTAAAAACGGTTAAAATGAGTTTTAATAAGTGGTAACGAAATCGGCACGCTATTCAAGAATGAAGGCGGTGGAAAGGATCGTAATAACTGCCAAAGAATAACTCTTCAAAATGTCGACAAACTGTTTACCACGAAGAAACAAAACCGTCACAGGTCGTCCGTCACAGACTCATCACGAGTTTTAGGTTTAGAATATGCTAAGCTTCGACAGCAGTAGCTTGTTTTCTTAAACTAATCCTCTGTATGCAGCAGTTTAAGACGACCCTGTTTGTCGTGCGTTGGATTAATTTGCTAGTAACATGATGTATCGAGGTATTCATGTTGTTACGGATTAGGAGAGCTCATTGAAACGCAAACCCTTGCAAAATGATTGCCACATTATAGGCAATTGTGGATCGGATGAAGTGGACAGATGTAACTGATTGTACTCTATTCCCATGAGAGATAACGAAGAACTTCAGACACTGGATCGACTCACACATCTGGACAGTTGAATAAATAATTTAGTACCAATAAGCCGCACATTCCGGTAATTAACTTTGACAATTTTTCTTATTGGTATAAGTAGAGAAAACTCGTCCGGTAGGAGCTTCTTCGGGGAAATTTTCGGCAGGATAGCGAACACCGGTAGAAGGAGTCTCAGGATAGACGACCAGATCAGATTACAAACATACACCAAGTAGCCAAGAGTCAATCTATACGTAAAACTTCTGTGGTTATCCTATCAGCGCAGCAGCAAAAAGCGAAGCATTGCGTTTGATGTTCACTTGAGTAGAAAAGGTTAATTGTACTGTTACGTAAACGTCTTCTGTTTTTTGATAGAATGATTGCGAGCTTTTACCATTGTCATTATGTGCAGCATTTCAGTGCTGTGCGGCTAACATCGTGCTAAATTGATTGGCCAACGGCAGTGAGCTGCATGCTGAAACACGCTGGAGTCTCACTACCATTTCTATTTCCCCCACATATCTGTCTAGACCTGGGCAACCTGACAGTATCTTGGCCCACGCGCAGTCTATGACTGTGCGGCACTTTGCCTGGATCAGGATTGTGATTGCATACCATACCATATTATGTCATAGGTAAAAACTCGGCCTGTAGCTTTCTCACTTCTCGTTACTTTTCTGCAGGTGGTTGAAGCAATGGGAGGAATAGCCGGCTTTATTGATGATTACAATCTCGCCAACCCACTCGAATCTCAGATTGCTATCTAGTCACGTTCCAGCTTTAAAGGCCATACACGGCATGTATGGTATGAAAGCTCAAGCCTGATCCAGACAAAGTGCCGCACAGTCAGAGACTGCACGCGGGCTAACATACTGTCAGGTTGCCCAAGACTAGACAGATATGAGGGAGGAATAAAAATGGTACAGAGACTCCAGCGTATTTCAGCATGCAGCTCACTACCGTTGGCCAATCAATTTAGCAGGATGTTAGCCGCATAGCACAGAAATGCTGCACGATTGCACATCCGTGCATGTAATCCGAAGCATGTATGTATGAAAGCACAAGCCTGATCCAGGCAGTGCAGCGCAATCATAAACTGCACATGAGCTACGCTACTGTAAGTTTGCCCAGGCCTATGGTATGGTATGAAAGCACAAGTCTGATCCAGGCAAAGTGGCACACAGTCAGAGACAGACATTCCGAAAGAATCGGTTTAGCCGCGAGACAATTGCCAAAATTTGTTGTTGATTTGTCATATAAGGGGAAGTTGTATGCCGATGTCAAACTATCTATATAACAAGCCACGTGCTCTGCTATCCATTTGGGACAGCATTTTTTAAAGCGTTCAAAGAACTTTTGGGACAATTATCATGACTGCAGCTAGTCTGCTCATACCTAAGTCATTCATCCACTTAGCACCTGCATGCCAACCAAACAGAGTAAATTCATGGATGTATAGTCAAGCGAAGAATATTTATTCAGGTGTATACAAGATACTGACCGAAAAAATCGAACCATCACATCATCATGAACAATATCACACCGGTAGCACGCAAATAGTGTTATGCTGCCACGCAATTATGAGATGTTAAAAATCTTAAAATGATGGAGACGGGTGCAGCCTAAAAAGCTAATGAAGCTGTAGAAGATTAGGCACAGACATAATGGGATGAGGTGCCTCCACTTGAATGAATGAATGAAAGCACAAGCCTGATCCAGGCATAGACTGCACGTGGCAAAGATACTGTCAGGCTGTCATGATTGTTTGTTGTATACTTTCTATATGCCGTTGACTAACATATCTTCCTTGCATTTCAGCTATTGTACACTGATCGTATAAAGAACGTTACAATTTACTATTCTAAGAATACAATGGAATCAACTCTGCGTCCAAGATTTTTCGATGCTGATCCAAACTCTCCAGACGCCACTAAACGCTGGAATCACTGGTTCCGGACTTTTAACACGTACCTCAATTCAGTGGATTCTGACAAGCTTGATAAATTGGAAACTCTCATACATTTTTTGGATCCATTGGTTTATGACTATGTCGCGGACTGCAAGGATTATCACTCTGCAGTCAATACTCTACGCCAAATATATGTTCGTCCTAGTAATATTACCTATACGGTTCTCTGCCGTGTATCAGTTTATGCTATTGTACGCTCATTCTTAGAACAGTGGGTAATTTTTTGTCCACTTACACACATCATTTTTTGAATTATTTTAAAATAAAGTTTTTGAACAGCAGAGAATGTCAGGGAGTAATAGAGATGATGCACTCTTTCCATTGATGTCGGTTCATTGCCATCTAGCTGAATGCCTGGTATCGAAATGCCCGCATCACGTAGATTATTAAATTGAAAAATTGGACATCCTCCTCTGGGACCACTAACAGTAGGAATGTTAGTTGACAGGCTATTGTACACCCTAACGCGCACAGGACTATAGTATGATCACGTATTTTGTGGGACACTTATTTACAATGAGGTATTAAATAATGCTCATAAAATCAAGATCGTTAGAGATGACTACCAATAAGTGTGGCGATGTTCTACACCTTGATGAAGTGCGAATATGTGACCGACACATTACCTACCGAAACGAAATCTTGCTTGCAGTTCACGAATGTTTCCCGTGTATAATGTATGGCACTGACGAAATGCTGACTGGCCACACGTACGTTTTTCCCGGGCTCCACCTGGCTCTGTGACAGGGGTCCGATGTGGTAAGTAGCGAAAAGGCAGGCTTGAAATGTGTCCAAAACAAAACAAACGAACTAGCACATATATTTGCACCAACACATTTTTGTGAACAATCAGATCCGTGAAACGATTTTGCCACAGAATGCAAGAAATTCGTAGCTAGCAATGGGTGGCGAAAAGGAAACCGAAGAACATCTTCCGCGGGGATAGACATAATCAGAAACTCAACGTTATCACCATGAATCGCAAAGCTTGTCAAACGCTGCACCCGCTTTGGAAAGACGCTATGAAATATCTCTTTCGTCACAACCGATGGCAGAGATACAACTGTCGGGGTAAACGAATCTAACAGACTACCAAGTTGCAGGTGATAAAGGGTCGTCTCTGAGAAGTGAGGTGGCAAACGCATACTCTAGATCGGTAGTCCTCTTCACCGAACAGTAATTCAGCTCTAAGACTAGCTCGAGCATTCATAAAGCCGATGACGGAGTTACAAAAAACAGTGAGATAGGACAGCTCAGCTGCATTCCGCTGGAAACATTAAGCGAGAACAGCAAATGTGTGTACACACAAACCATGTCACAGATTTGGCATTATAATTCTTCTAGGATCAAATTATAATTTTCGAGCAGTCTAGCTGTCAAAAAACCGATCCGCAAACTTTCGCGATGGATTAAATCAAAAGCCGCTGGGATAACAAAGAATCTTCTTCTTCTGAATCGAAAGCTGAAGGAAAAAATCCCGAGTAAGCTTCATTACAGCAATAAACATGGGTGACTTCGGCTGATAAAGCAAGCCCTGAGAGTAGAGAAACACCAATAAATCACTCCGGGGATCAGGCCCATCAGTCTCAACCAATGCAGATCCAACGCGCTTTTGAATAGCTGTTCTGATGGTAGAGAACGGAGCCCTTTCGGTTGAGAGTTCCAAGTGTTCACCACCAGTGGATAGCGTGCTCGCATTACTCAGCTTTAGACTTCTAGGGTTCTGCAACTTAAGGTCATACCCAGGAGTACTCGATTCACCTACTAATCGGAAGTACCGAAGGACCTCGTCTCCATATTGACCGAGAAGAATACGGCGTGTCAGGAGCAGGTCAAATCATTCCTTTCGCTGTTCAAGGCGGTAAAATTTCAGTAAGCTCCTTCCATCCTCGGACGCGAGGTGGCGCATTCCACGAATCACCTTAGTCCCCATCCTTTGTACTCTCTCCAAGAGTCGCATTCGCTTTTAGACTGAAGAAATGCAACAGGTAGCCCATATTCCAACGAGGATGAACATTCGCAGAGAAAGGTGTCTGGAACATTTTCGGGGTAATGGTAAAATGAACGCCGAATCACCGAAAGCATCCTGGTAGCGCTGCCTATTCTCCGACAAGTGTCAGCCTTCGACTTTAAGGAATCCATAACTCTTTTACGACCGTTACCGCTCTAATAGACTTACCTCCCAGAAAGTATTCACCACCACTGTCATCCGAGTTTATACACATGACCACTGTCTTGTACTCATTGATAAGCAGTGACCAGTTGACTAAATCATCAGCTGTTTGTTGGAGTTGCTTGTGGCAATCGCAGGAACTAACAGAGGCCCAGTTTCAGATCATCCGCGATGGCTACCGCAACCGGAAGATCATTCACGAAAATTTTGAATAACAATGGGCCAAGGACAGATCCCTGTGGCACTCCACAGCTTGCTATCATCTCTGACGACAAAACTCCATTCACCTCTACTTGGTTTGACCGTCCTGAGATGAATGCCTCGATTCAATTAAGTCAACAACATTGAATACTCGAACCCTCCAGCTTGACGAGCAATCGGCGGTGGGGCACGCGGTCGAACGTGGCGCTTCCCAGCTTACGAATATCGACCAGAGCTTTTGACGTTGCCGCAAAAGTTTCCGAAGCTCCTTGTCAAACTAAGGGGGACCTTTCGCCTTACGATGGCGTGTGGACAACGCAACAGCCAACACAATAACTGTCTAGATATTATTACGGATCACCAGCCAACAATCTTAAACATCAGCTGATTGATCGAAAGACCAATCGAGAGATAAAGCAACATTCCGTAACCTACCCGCGTCTGCCTTACAAAAATTCCTACTGGGAATTGGATCTGGTACCCAGCCAGTGTTGCGTTTCCAAATAAAACTTATGGTCGCATGATCACTACAACCTAATGGAGCTTCAATCCGAAGCTTACTAATATGGAACTGCGTTGGAGGGAATACCAAGTCCAAAATGGACTCACACCCAGTAGGGCCTACTCTGGTCGGATAGGAAACATGCTGCACGAGACCCACATAAACCACAGCGTCCAATAAGTCCTGCTCGAATGACCCAGAACCTTCCTCTAGCATAGTCCAATCAATGTTAGGAGCATTGAAATCGCCAATGATCAAGCAGTTTGCGTATCTACCATACTGACATATCTGCGATATCAGAGTATTAACAGTGTAAATATTTGACTGTACAACCTAGACCGGTATGAAAGCCCGACTGTTTCTCCAGGATATGCTTTTTCCATTTGGCACTCAAACGCCAAACAATAATTGTGCTAGTATTTTAGGAGCAACTGAAATGAGACGTATATCCCGCCGATTCCAAAGTAAAGCAGGCTGTCCCATTTTGGGAATCGGATCAGTTACTGATTACTTTAATGAAATTGGAACGCTATTCTCGGTAGAGATATTAACAAACGCTTGAAGTCTATAATCTTTGGCGCGAACATCATTCATGAATATTGACGGCTATGATGAGTTAGAAACTGATGTCGTGTGGCGCTCCGGAGTTATTTCAGTTCTCCGGGTGAGTTGGATCGCTGAGAATTTCCCCATTAAAGTACATGTATCATTAGAATCAGTGGGTCCAGGAGTAAGTTTCGTTAAATAGTGCATCAAAATATACATGTTGGAATATGGAAAAACGTCAGAACCGTGGTTCTGATAAGCTACAACATTTTTCTGAAAATTTCAGACGCCGTTGATTCTATTTCTATAGCCTTAGAACGCCACTATTAGTCCGGTTACCCCTAATGTTTGCTATTAATAAAAGGCAAACGGCATCAGTATATCAGTTGGAGTAAATTAGAGGAAACTTTATTTTAAGTCAAATGAGAAATCAGTCCATAACTTCTTCTGAATCGAAAGCAGAAGGGGAAATATATCGTTTGATCTTCACCATAGCAATAAACATGGGTGACTTCTGCTGACAAGGCAAGCATTGAGCAGAGGAACACCACTAAATCACTATTAATATAAAAATACGTTAGTTTTATATGTTCAAGTTCCTGATAAAAGAAAACATTATCTCACTCCAACTAATATTATGAATGATATTGATTAACATGATTTTCTTGAAAACACATTTGGCCTCCTTATTTCAGTAGACAAGCCGGAAACATTTTATGACTGATTTGGATTTGAATTTTCAAGGTCATCCTGGACGTTTGCTTCTTACGATATTTTGATATTGTTGTGGATAGCCGAGCTATTTCAAGATTAATACAAGAACTTTTATTCTATTTTCAACGGATTTGAACATGGTAAGGGCTCGTAAATCTGCAAAAGGAGATCATGCAGCACCGACTGCTAGGAAGCCTCAAGAGAATGGGGGCTCCCTGCTCACTCTCGGGATTCTTGTCTGGTTTGTTCGAAACAGGTCGCTAATAACGCTAATGCTGTTCAATATGAAATATGTTTAATGTGGATACATGTTCGATGTGGTGGAATGAAGCCGGAGATGTATCGTTGGCTTCAGAAAGATTCATGCGATATCATTCGCACGATATGTAAGATATCCCTTCCACCGACTGGTTTTAAGGTCGCAGGTACTCCGCTTCAAGTTGACACGGCTTTCTATAAGTCCTCTAAAGGTATTGATGGGAGATTGTTAGTAGTGGCTGACCCTCGAACCGACCACATATCTTGTGTACAGTAAGTTTGCGTACAATCTGAAAATGTACACACTTTTGCGGAAGTTGCTTCCTCGACTTTACTCGGTTCAAAAGATCGAGCTAGTTTTGCCGGTGCAACGAACATTTTTAAGCCCAAAGTGATCAGGAAACTACCACAGATGGAGAAAGCAATCAAGAATAAAGTCCAGAGCTTTACCATTTATGAGAGTAGAAAATCCTGCACCACAATGCGCCGGAGCAAACAGGTGCTTTGACGATAGACAGGGTTATCCAGGAACGCGATTTCTTAAACTCTGCTCTTGTCTACCTTTTTGACAAAGTTGAAATGGGCGTACCGGTAGGCACAGCGTTTCTTCTAGGCCGCGGGCCAGCGTCAGGTGATCGCCCCAGAGCGTTAAATATTGTGTTAGACTCTGCTGAGCCAGTGACCTTACTGCTTAAGAGGGGTTAGAGGTTAAAGAGTAGTGAACTTCGACTCCTGCGTGATCTCTATACGGAAGATCGTGTAAAAGCGAAAAGCTACTGAGGAGATTAGCGAGCACAGAGCGCAGATGAAACTAACTTGCGCATTGTGTATTTTCGGGTTGTGTGGATGAGGCCCAAAGTTCATTTGGAGCCTCTGACTATAGGCATTATTATTATTATTATTATTATATTTGCACAATCTGATACAGATATAGTGCCGTTCAACATAAACAATGAGATGTACAAAGTAAGAAGGGGGTACAAAGCGTTGTCATCGGCATCGTTGAACGTAGGAATGATACTACCCGGTTGCCTACACCGAAGTAGGGGGGATTTCGTTTAGGGGGTCCCACCCCGAGCCTTTACCCACAAGGCAGTGGAGCGAGAGAGGTTCGCACCTATCGGTGGCCGGTGACCGACGAAGCGGTTCATACGCCCTTTTCTGGGAATTTCCAGTTCGGAGCCCGATAACCCCGTTGATAGGTTGGTGACTTCAGTTTTTGCCTGTGCACCATACATTGTCCTTGGATAGGACAAGGGGCAGTGACTTTTGAAGCGGCGAGTCACATCCGCCGCGTCGTGGTGTCATCATTGGATTTTTGTGGCTTTTTATAGGGATTCTATAGACATTCTATAGGCATTCGGAGGGATCTGGAACTTTAAATGTGATTTTTTAATGCGAGGAGCTTGAGAAACAAATGGGATGAACTCTGATCGGATTAGACAGGAAACCTGGCGCTCACATGAGCTGGATGATCACTAGCTAGCACTACATGGATTTAGACGCTTTCATTCAGATCGAGAAGAAGATAGAATCGGTGGTGGGGTTGCCTCATACTTCCAACAACCTATTTCCGTCGCGGTGTTGGCTCGCTTCCAGCAGACTGTCGGTATGGCAGAGAGTTTATGGCGCCGTATAAGGATTGCAGCTTCATTTGCAACGATAGGTGACGTTTATCGTTCTCCCAATACTCAGGAAGGTACTCTGATATCACAGATGTGTCAGTATGGTAAGCAATGGTTAAGCAATATGCCTCCGTGTACTTTCTGGAAGACAGTGATCCATCTTCTGTCTCTAAGAACAGTGAGGTCCTGTCTGATCTAGATGTAGATGTAGAGACTGTTAGACTCCTGTTGGAACAGTTAGACACACAATCCGCGCCATGACCAGACGGTATTCATCCGTCACAAGTGTTGTGCGTTCCGCTGGTCAGGTTGCCTACAAAAATCTGTAACATTAGGGGTCTTGCCACAAGAATGGAAACAAAGTATTATCAAACCTATGTAGTCCTGCTAATTACAGGTAGATAACACTGACATCTGTGATCGGTAAACTTTTAGAGAAGTTGATCTAAAGGAAAAGAGAGCACTTTCTTTTAGGGTATGGGCGTTGCTGTCCACAACAACATGGATTCCCGAAACATCGCTGATGCGTGAGTTATCTGTTTCTGGCGAGAGAATGTTGGTGTGCTTTGACTGATTCTGGTCGAGCGGTTGATGTCATTTTTATCGCCTTCAGTATGGCGTTCGACCGCATGCCCCACCGCCGATTTCTCGTTAAGCCGGAGGGTTCGTGTATTCAAGGTTGTCTACGTAAGCGGATCGAGACATTCATCTCAGGGCAGTCAAACCGAGTAGAGGTGAATGGAGTTTTGTCGTCAAAGATGATAGCAAGCACCGGAGTGCCACAGGGATCTGTCCTTGGCCTATTGTTATTCAAAATTTTCGTGAATGATCTTCCGGATGCGGTAGTCATCGATTGTCTTTTAGTCGAGGATGATCTGAAACTGTGGGCCTCTGTTAGTTCCTGCGATCACCACAAGCAACTCTAACAAACAGCTGATGATTTAGTCAACTGGTCATTGCTTAGCAATGAGGACAAGACAGTGGTCATGTGTATAAACTCGGATGACACTGGTGGTGAATACTTTCTGGGAGGTGAGCCTATTAGAGCGGTGACGGTCGAAAAAGAGTTATGGATTCCTTCAAGTCGAAGGCTGACACTTGTCGGAGAATAGGCAGCGCTACCAGGATGCTCTGGGTGATTCGGCGTTCATTTTTGACCATTACCCCGAAAATGTTGTAGACACCTTTCTCTGCTAATGTTCGTCCTCGTTGGAATATGGACTACCTGTTGCAATTCCTCAGTCTAAAGGCGAATGCGACTCTTGGAGAGAGTACAAAGGAGGGGAACTAAGATGGTTCGTGGAATGCGCCACCTCGCGTCCGAGGATGGAAGGAGCTTACTGAAATTTTACCGCCTTGAACAGCGAAAGGAATGATTTGACCTGCTCCTGACACGCCGTATTCTTCTCGGTCAATATGGAGACGAGGTCCTCCGGTAGTTCCGATTAGTAGGTGAGTCGAGAACTCCTGGGTATGACCTTAAGTTGCAGAAGACTAGAAGGCTAAAGCTGAGTAATGCGAGTACGCTATCCACTCTGGTGGTGAACATTTGGAACTCTCATTTGAAAGGGCTCCGTTCTCTACCATCAGAACAGCTATTCAAAAACGCGTTGGATCTGCATTTGTTGAGACTGATGGACCTGATCACCGGCGTGATTTAGTGGTGTTTCTCTACTCTCAGTGCTTGCTTTGTCAGCCAAAGTCACCCATGTTTATTGCTGTGATGAAGCTTAATCTGGATTTTCCCCTTCACCTTTGGATTCATATGACGACGACAAAGAAGAAACGATTTTATAAAATGTATTTTTTCAACATATAGCATTCCCATATAATGTTGCACTGTAGTATGACTACGATAAAACACAATTAAACAGCGTACTCTTTCTTTACAAAATTCACAGATAAGAGTTTTTCATCGTATTTACTTGATAATAAAAGTATACCAAGGTTCACAAGTGTGGTCCTAAAACCGGACTTCATGAAAATTGAACTATACAAAAGCAAATTTACCAGCTCCGTTATATGTAACAATACCTCAGATAATAATTAACAGACGCAATGTGAATATCTAATTGAATTTAACTCTAATAATTACAAAATTTCAACACCGGCACCCGATAATCATGGTACGTTTGAAACACGAACTTTGCATCTACGCTCACCGCGTTCACCTAATTTAAGACAAACACGACCTGTTCTACCAAATCCTGCTACGTTCAGAGAGGCATTAATAAGACAACATTACCGACAACTTATGAAGACAACTAATTATATAAGATAATCACCTAGTCTCGAGTACCATATTGAAACTTCTCGTTTCCAAATGAATAACCACCTATCATATAAGCAAAAGTATCACCATTCACCAGCTCCTCCTCTAATTTTTGGTAATATTTAACCTTATTATAATAAATAAATAAATAAATGTTTCATTCATGGATCTCCAACGCATGCTAAGCATGATCAATAATTTTCAATTTGTTTGTATAATAATTTTATACACCAACCTTTATTAAATAATCCATATGTATCTCACTCCGCTTATGAACCATACTGTAATCCTAATACGAAATTTTTTAAGAACATATGAATTGAATTTTAAGCCTAGAAAACTATCTGAAGCACGCAACCAAAATCCTTTACTTCCGACCTTTGTGTTGTTCGTTTTCTTGTCATCAATGCTAGATCAATTTTACCTAAAATCCATAGACAAAAAATCTTACCTTCCTTTCAACTTGTAGACATTATACTTATAACTGAATTCTGGACTCCTAACGATCACTCTGATTCTAAATCCAACATACCTAACTACCAGATATGTAAGAGAAACCGCACTCTAAAACAAGGTGGCGGTTGCCTTATTTATGTACATTCAAGATTTAAATCTAATAGCGTAAAATCTTCGAATTTAACGAAACTTGAAGATTCATCATGGATAGAAAAACCTATTATAGATCTTTTAATAGGTTGCATCTATTACCCGCCATCTAATCTGAATACATTAACTCAAGCTTTCATCGAAGCGTCTTTACATCATGAACACTCGTCAATCCCGGTATAAGAATCTCGTGGCTTGTAGCAGGCAACTAGTTTCCGTGACAGAAACTATTCCCCAGTGACGATTTGGTCGCTATACTTTATATTTAATAAACGTCAAATTCCGCTGCAGAAATGAACTTGAAAATGTTTTTTTGCAAATGTCAATACTACAATCTGATTGTTCGAAACTTTTGGAATTTTTCGATCCTGCTCAACATGCCTTGGATTTTACATGAATGAAATTTATTTATTTATTTATTCATTTTTTTGAAAGAACAAACCGGACGCCTGGCCTCCATGTGGCGATTATCGTGCTTTAAATCATGTAACGATCGAAGATCGATATCCTATTCCCCACATACATGACTGTGCACTGTCTCTTCACGTATAATATGTGTTCTTAAATTTGGATTTAGTGCGCGCGTGTCATCAAATTTTCGTAGCTGACGAAGATATTCCCAAAACTATCATTACCACTCCATTTGGTCTGTTTGAATTTCTTAGGATCCCATTTGGTCTACGCAATGGTGCGCAGACTTTAAAGAGATTCATGGGCCAAGTTTTACTTGCTCCATCTTCCATTCACGTATACTGATGATGTCGTAATCGCTAGTGCAAATTTCGCGGAACATCTTGAACGCCATTGTAAATTATTTCAACGCCAATCCCATACAGCATTGTGGTTAATCCTAATAAATGTCTGTTTGGTGTGAGTTATGTCGAAATTCTTGGACACCAAATTGATAGTTCCGGTGTAAACTGTTACCTAAAAACTATCGCTATCCAAGATTATCTATGTCCCAACTCTATCGTCAAGTCAGACGTTTCTTGGTTTTAAACTATTATAGACGCTTATTCCTATGATTTCATCATTCATACATTGACTGTCTGAAAATTCGCCGAGGCGTCAACAGGGTGTGTTCTTGCTCTCACGCTGTTCGGCATTTTCTTTGCTCTGATTCTCAAGCACGCTTTAATGACGAGAACAGGAGGTATTTACCTACGCACGCGAATTGATGGCAAGCTTTTCAACCTAAACCGGTTGAGAGCACAAACCAAGGCACGAAATGTGCTAATCCGTGACCTGCTGTTTGCCGACGATGCAGCCTTTATTGCTCACTCCCAGGAGCACCTTCAGTCCCTAATGGACTGTTTTTCGTCGGCCTGCAAAAGAATTTTGGTCCCACAATCAGCATGAGCAAACCAAAGTCCTTTGGCCAAGGCTGCAATCGCCCTCCCATCATACTGTTGGAACTGTCCAGATTGAATCAGTACATCCAGTTTCACAGACCTTTGTTCAACCTTGGCGGTAACCTCTCGCTAGAACACGGAGATTGATAAGCGGATTGCAGAGCAGCTGTCATTTTGTCCCGATTGAACTCTCGTGTTTTGGGGTAACGCAAGTTGACTGTAAAGACAAAGATGATGGTATACAGCGCGTGCGTACTAAATGCTTTACTGTACGGCAGTGAAACCTGGACCACCCACGCAAGACACGAACGGAAGCTGAATGCTTTCCATCTACGAAGCCTCCGTCGTATCTTGAACATATCGTGGATGGACAGAGTGACTAATGCTGAAGTGCTTTTAAAAGCTGGTCTACAGAGCATGTTCACTCTATTGCGACAGCGCCGCCTGCGCTGGCTTGGTCATGTCTATAGAATGGAAAATGGTCGTATTCCGAAAGATCTAATCTATGATGAGTTACAACTAGGAAGTCGACCATTGGGCAGACCGCACTTGCGGTACAAAAACGTTTGCAAAAGAGATATGAAAGCTCTTGGCATCGACATGGCGAGTTGGGAAGAACTTGCTCTTGACCGCTCACATTGGAAGCACTGTGTAAAGGGTCGTCTGCATGCTGGGGAGGAGCAGATACAACTGTTGGCGGCTGAACGCAGATCACGCCGCCGACGTGCAACTGACGCAATACAACCGAGTTCTGACTATCGTTGCCATCGCTGTGGGAGAGATTGTTCCTCCCGAATCGGACTGTTTAGTCACTCAAAATGCTGCGAAACTTGAACATTCACGCGTTTGTGATGTACATCCATCGTCGACATCGACCGAAGGAGGCCAACAACAACAACAACGACTGACTTATACATTGGAAAAAACTTGATTATAAAATGAATATCGAAGCCATCAAATTGATCGATCAACTCAAATCTGCTCTAAACACAGTTACTTCACTGACTTACCTATCAACGAACCTAAATTCTAGGTTGTCTCTCGCTACAGACGCGTCACAAGAAGCAGTCGGCGCAGTCCTTCAACAAGAAGTAGAGAATATCGCCAATCCAATGGCTTTTTATTCGCGTCGGCTTCAACCAGCTCAAACTCGATAAAGTACGTTCGGTCGTGAGTTACTCGCTATCTATCATGCGATACGACATTTCAGACATTTGATTGAATGCCGTGATTTAACAGTATGGAGCGATCACAAGCCCATAACGATTGCTCTTGCTGCACCACTGGATCGATATTCGCCTGGATAAATACGTCACTTGTATTATATCTTTTAATTCACGAGCGACATTAGTTATCTTTTCGGTTCGTCAAACACAGTTGCGGATACTTTCTCTCGGATTCAAACAAGTGCTATCGACCTGCCTGGAATCGACTTTAAAAAATTAGCACGTTCGCATCAAAATGACCCTGTATTAAATCGGTACATTACTTCGCAATCAATTAAAATATGTCGTATTCCGTTGCCTAATTCTAATTCTTATGTGGTTTGTGACATGTTTACTGGTAAATCCCGCCCAATTGTCCGTTTAAATTTGAGACGTACAGTATTCGAGCATATACGTGATTAATCACATCCCGTATTCAATGCTCCCAGAAAACTGATTAGCTGTCATTATCTTTGGTCTGACATGCATAAAGACATTTAACTTTGGACCAAGGGTTGCCTCCGATGTCAACATAGCAAAGTCCAACGTCACACCATTAATACCCCTGGTATATTTCCACCTGTTACTGAGGGCTTTCAGCACGTTTACTTGGATCTCGTTGGTCCATTGGCTGTCTCTTATGGTTGCTTCTATATATTGACCTACGTCGACCGTTTTATCCGTTACCCATGATATCGGTGCATAAACGGTTGCGAATGCTTTCGTTCACCATTGGATCAGCAAATTTGGTGTACCGAACACGATTACTACTGATAGATGTTCCCAATTGCAGTTAACGCTTTTTCAGGAACTGAATGGAACACTCGGTACGAAGAAGATACAGGCTACAACCTACCATGTTTCTCCAACTGGCTTAGTCGAGAGATTTAACCGGCAACTCCAAGCCGCAATCATTAGTCACGGGAATTCAAAACGTTGGTCCTGGAGTCATTGGCCTTGGTGCTTTTGGTATTCGTGGGAGAAGACCTGGGTTGCTCAGCTGCTGAGATGGTGTACGGGAGTAAACTCAACCTACCTGGCGAATTTCTGACATCTTATGATTCAGCATTAGATCTTACAGCTACCTAATATTTCAGTCACCTTCGCAGCTTCATAAAATCACTACGAGGTACCCTAACTCGTCAACACGCTCAACCGTTCTAAATCCCAGTTGACTTGCCTACCTGCATTTTAGTGTTCATGCGTGCTGACCATGTACGTCGACCACTGCAAACACCATACACTGGTCCGTACAAGGTAATTCAAGGTAATTCAAAGTTTTTAATGGTCTAAAGAGCACAAGCTTAACAACAACCATAGGATGGTAAAAATTGAAACTTAAGTATATAAACAATATAAGAACATAGATTAAACAGTATATAAGTGTTCTGGAAACGAATAATGCAATAAAATATCGTCTAATTTCGTTTTAAAGTCAAGCAAGCTAGTGGCGTGAGCAACGATTGAAGGTAAACTGTTCCAAGTAAAACAGACACGGACAGAGTAATAATACCTTCTACAGTTCAGGCGGGAATGGGGTACGACCAGCACATATTCATGGGTCCGATAATTCCTCGTATCACTTCGCGTGAATAAATCCTGTCAGGGATGGTTCGGGGTATGGAATGTTTTGTAAAGTAAGATAAGGTCTCCTCTGATTCGTTGATAGGGAAAATCAAACAGATTCAGTTGAGCTATCCTTTCTTTATATGGTTTGTTTCGAATGCTGAGAACTAGTTCAGTTGAGCGGTGATAGATCCGCTGCGTAAGTTCCTCTTGAGCCGCGGAGACCATGACTGCACACCGTATTCCATCACTGGTCTCAAGTATGTATTCATGATCGTTGGGAATATCTTGGGCGAAAATTTTCCTAATACACGTTTGAGTAGATTTAGAACACGTGTTGTTTTTTTAAAGGCACTGCTAGGTTGAAGTGATGTTTTTGAACTGGAGCATATCCAGACAACCAAATATTTTTTCTTCACTGCAATTTTCAAGGACATGTGAACTTATGTGATATGTGAACTCTACTCGATTTCCCACATTCAGGATCCTGCTTTTGTTGATGTTAAACGGCAGTTTGTTCTTCAATGACCAGCTGTGAAGCGTATCAACATCCTTTTGTAATAGAGGACAGTCTTCTGGACTACGAATGCTGCGCCAAATCTTCATGTCGTCCGCAAATAACGAAATGTTACATCGAATAATTTCCGGTATTTCATTGACATAAACAAGAAAGAGGATCGGACCAAGGACTGAGCCTTGCGGAACTTTGCTAGTTGCTGCAATTGGTTTGGATAATGCACCATCAACACGTACCTGGTTAGTGCGATTTGTTAGGTAATCATTTAGCCAATTCAGCAACTTTCCAGTGATACCAAGCCTTTCAAGCTTCTGCAGTAGTAGGGAATGGTCAACACGATCGAATGCTTTCGAAATATCTAAGTAGCCCGCGTGTATTGCTTGTCCTTTATCCACCGATTTTGTCCAATCATCTAGCGTTACCGGTAAATTCGACAAACAGAAATAATTTCGTCTGAATCCATGGTGGTTCCTCGAAAGCAACTGATTATTCTCGAAATGTTTCATTACATCGTCAACAATGAGTCGCTCAAGTAATTTTGAAACCACAGGTAACAGAGTAACGGGTCGGTAATTGGAAACATCGGAGCGATTTCCACCTTTGTAAATAGGAGAAATTATTCCGCGTTTCCAATCTGTAGGAATCACTCCCGTTGCCAGTGTTTGATGAACAAGTAAGTGAGTGGTTTGTATGGCAAACTCGCAAATTGCTTCAATATTTTCGGGGTGATTCCGTCTGCCCCAGGAGACTTTCCGGTTTTAAGATTAAATAAACTTTGAATGACGCGTTTCGAAGTGACATTTATTTCACTTGGGGCAACCGTGTTTGAAATTGCTGGATTTGGGCTGTTTATTGCATGTTCTATCGGGTTGAATACCGATGAATAAAAGGTGGCCAAAGCATCGGTAGTTTCTGCTGCAGTCCAGCTGATGTGTTCACGGACAGTATTCCAGGTTTCACCTTAGCTTGATCGTTAACCATACGATAAAGTATTCGGGAGTTTCGCTCCATCACGATTGATATTACTTCTTGGAAGCACAACTTGTCTTATATGACAAAATTGTTTACTTTGTTTCGCAGTGAACGGAATGTTTCCCAGGTCTCTGATGATGGGTTTTGCCGATGCTGTCACCAAGCAATGTTTCGTACCGTTAACCACTTACGATTTCGGCTTCTTAGTTTAAATTCATTTTTTCTTGTGTTCCTGGGGACAATTTCGGAGCTCACTTCGATTGAGCTTTTGAGATTAGATATTAGCCATATCCAAAACTCATGTACGTTGCTGGTTTCCGGTTGGCAGTTGAACGTGTTTTTCAGAGCATCACTCAACGCCATAGTGTTGATCCGCCTAACTCTTTACGGGCATCATTTGTTCTCACAGCTTCAAACAGATGGTCAAACTGGATGACGACGTAATCACTTAGTCCCAGTGGACTTTCATAAACAACGTTATCAATTTCATGTTCATTGCTTGTCAGAATGAGATCTAAGAGTGAGGGTAAATCGTTTCCGCGGTATCGGGTATTACATGTAATGTGGTTATAAAGAGGAATATCGTCAAACAATTCACTGAATTCGCGCTCGAGGGAGGGTTCTGGGTAAATGGTACTGCTCTGCAGATTCGGTAAATTGAAGTCACCCATAATCAAAAATCCACAAGTGTATCTGGAAGTAACCATGCGAATTTTATCCAGTAGGGCCAGATTGTAAGTATGCTGTGCAGACGATGGGCGATATACTACTCCCAAAACACAGTCTTCGCCGTTAGCTAGTCGGATTGAGCACCAGAGTGTATCCCGTAACACGATGTCTGGATCCGTAATCTCACGGCACAGAAGGTTTTGGCTATAATACAAAGCTACTCCTCCTCCTCTGGTTTCACGTTCATGACGAATAAGTGACATTCCTGGTAATTCTAGTTCACTATTTGTTTGCTGAGTCTGCAGCCACGTTTCCGTTACGGCGATGATGTCTGGTGAACATCTCAGAAAAACTGCACGCAGTTCACCGATTTTGTTTCCGAGACATTGTGCGTTGGTGTAGATGAATTTCATAGTTGTTTTTCTCAACAAGAATCGGGTGTGCGGAAGAAGGCTAGCGGAGTGCAGAACATATGTTAGGCCGACTCCTCCAGAGTTGGCAACTGAAGGTTTTTTGCTTGCAGGGATGCTTGATCGTTTTGGGGTTGTACTGTTGGAATACAGTGATCTATCGTATCGGCTGAAATTGTTTCTGACACGTCAACAACTGATTGAATTGGTAGTGTTTCTATTGAACTTAGTGGTGCATCTATTTTTCCAATACGATGTTCCGATGCACCTAGTCTAATTTCTCGCGGGATTATTCTGCGGCCATTTTCCCAACGAGTATTGACCGTGTTCAACATATCATTACGCAAGAACGTTATTTTAAAGGGCTTAGGACCGATGCCCTTATAATTCGTAGATTTGGGGATGCGGAACGTGTCCGTCACAGCTACATCATGCAAACCAAGTATATTACTGAGGAATCTCCATTGTAACTGATCGTGTTTGCGCTGCACCGCTTTATCAGTTGCTTCATCAGCATCTGGAACTCCCAAAAGGATTATACTTCGATCATTTCTCTGTTTCGTTTGGTTTTGTTGCTAGTCCTTTCGGGCCCTTTCCCACCATGGCACATAAGCAAAGATCATTGCAGTGGTCACTGAATGCTCCTTACGCAGAAGAAAAGCGGATAGTAAGATGTTTTAAAGATCCCTTTCAGAGTGAACCGTGATTCTGACTAATCTTGGCTGGTCCAGATTTGAGTAGGTAGGTTTACGACTTAGTCGTATCAATGATAGTGGTTCAACTGGCTCCGAATCCATGTTGTTTCACAACCTTTTCCATTCTTTTCTATCATGCTTTAGCCTGTCCCCTAGTGAGGTGGCACTCACTTCCTTTACGTTGGTGCAAATCACGCTTAGTCCTTGGACTGAATGTTCACTGTGTGTTTGGCGCTTTCGCTGGTTGCTGGACGTTTCAACTACCTTAGATCGAATACTTATCATGTCCACTTTTGGATTATTTTGCACCATGACTTTTGGTTTTGAACCTGAGGGTTTTTGCTGATCCTTCGGGTGAGCAGGTGGCTTTGGCTTCGTACCTTTTTGCGGAGCATGGATGTTTTGTGCAGACAGGCCTTTAACAGTCGCATTCGTAAAAGCGGCATTTTGATGAGAAGAGCGTTCCTCAAGACACTCCGGCACATTTCCAACAGCTGAACCTTCGTGTTGAAAGATCGAAGATTTAGCGTTAATCTGACTGATATTACCGTCAGTCGTTTTCGATTTATCGAAACACATACTGGCAAACTGAGAATTTTAAGTCTCTACCGATGTCTTTAACGTTTGTATGATAAGCTCCCAGCTTAGTATCCGATCATCCAGGTTGCAACAATTGTTCGAGCAGTTAAATCTGCGTTTGGTTTAGCTCGACAACGTTTGCACACGTAGCATACACCAGGCATGTTCTCATCAATCAGGATCGATAGTGCATCCGGGGTCAATGATTTGTCACATTTTGCGTGACTTTTGTGGGAACAGTTTTGACAGGTGACAGATTTGACCTCAACACTGACGACTTTCATGCAGACGACGCACGTTCCGCAAACATCAGATAGTTTCATGTTAACGGGGTCAACCAAAAGTACAAATCCGAGCACAAAAATCGATACAGCTGCGGTTGGTTTGTGTGGTATTGGGCGGAGTTGACGGAAAATGACAGGTTGTCGGAAAATTTCGTCACTCGATTTAGCTGCTAATTTACCAGATTCACTTTGAGATTTTCAGCGTGAATTTGATATCACGTTGTGTATTTCTCCGAATAGTTCCCGACAGAGATAAACACCGATGGTGTGATCGAACAGCAGAAACACAAAAGCGATTCAAATAAACGAACAAACTGTAGAAAAATCCACGGTTGACGTACACAAAGAACGACACGTCGCAGATGGATGATTCTTGTATGAATAGATCCGACGTAGCAAGCTTTTAGTTAGATATCCAAAAATCAAACCGATCGGATGAAAACCAAGTAAATTATATCCAAAAATATCGGAAGTCAAAATTAATCCAACCTAACGTCCCGTCAAGTATTAGGTGTATTAGGTGCTCAGCGGGAATCCCAATTATTTCGTTATTGACCGGAATGGATCAAACGAAACCCTCAATATCGATCGTTTAGTAGTTGATTACGTAGAACCAACATTGAAAGCAAACGCAAATACCCGAAAAGTTACTATATTGATGTCAAACCGTGACCAACACGTTTTTCATCCCCTTCACCAGAAACCAGCCTTAACATTTCCCCCTAAAGTTTCATTATTTGATAGCATAAATATTTTTTTGAGCCTTTATTTATTGGTAATGACGCTCTATGAGGGAATTCAATAGTAATTTGTAGTCTTATATTTTGTATCATCTTAATTTCTCAACTTAGACGTAATCGTTCAGTTTCGGTTACCGATAACGTCATATTGATTTATCGATTTCCTTTTATAATTATCACTCACACTCCATCAATTTTCTGTTCGTTAAATCAGTTAGCGATATTCATATGCTAAACAACATTGGTACACAGTCAACACACTCATTAATTACAATATACTCTTTGTCCACGCGCAGTCTTTGATTCTTCTGTGGTCGTTTCGAAGTCAAAATTGTATGTGGATATAACCGGAACCCAAGCAGACTCAGGATCCATTCTTCACTATCCACTACATGATAAACTAATCATTCGGATATAAAAATGGTCAAACCCATATACACGCATTCTTCGTGTATTTTACCGGTACATTAATTTTCCCGATTTAAATCGGCGTAATGTTTTTTTCTTAAACTATTTTAGAAGTTAGACATTTTCTTTTCCCTTATCCTGTTTAGCATGGGCCATACCCTTCTTTTTCTGAAAAGAATAAGGAAGAGGTAAAATCCCGTTTAAGTTTCATCACAGCAATAAACATGGGTGACTTCTGCTGACAAGGCAAGCCCTGAGACTAGAGGAACACCACTAAATCACTCCGGGATCAGGTTCATCCGTCTCAACAAATGCTGATCCAACGTGCTTTTGAATAGCTGTTCTCATGGTAGAGACAGAATCACATTCGGTAGAAAGTTTCAAGTGTTCACCACCAGCGTGTATAGCATGCTCGCCTTACTGAGCTTTAGCCATCTACGCTTCTGCAACCTAAGTTCATGCCCACGGGTCTTCGATTCACCTACCAATCGGAAGAACCGAAGGAACTCGTCTCCATATTGACCGAGAAGAATACAGCGTGTCAGGAGCAAGTCAAAACTTTTCATTCGAATTTCAAGGGTGTGACGTTTCAGTAAGCTCCTTCTATCCTTATACGCGAGGTGGCGCATTCCATGATCCATCCTAATCCCTCTCCTTTATACTCCTTCCAAGGATTCGTATTCGCCCTTAGACTGACGAAATGTAACGGGTATTCCATATTCTAACAGAGGATGGACATAAACAGAGAAATGTGTTTTGAACATTTGCGTGTGTATTGTCGGAAATGAACGCTGATTAGCTCATAGCATTCTGGTGGCGCTGAAAATTCTCCGAAGAGTTTCAACCTTCGACTTCATGGAATCAATAGCCAGAATCTCTACGTTTTTTTAGACCGTCACTGCACTAATAGGCTTACTTCCCAAAAAGTATTCGCCAGCAGTGTCATCGCAGTTTATGCGCATGATGCCTGTCTTGTCCTAGGCAGTGACCAGAGATTTGCCCAGCTGACTAAGTCACCAACTGCTTGTTGCAGTTGCTTGTGGACATCATTGAAACCGACAGAGGCCCACAGTTTCTGATCACCCGCGAATAAAACGTGGCTTTTGCTGTTTTTGAGGAATTTCTTGTATTTTTTATGCATCTTATAATACCAAAGCTTATCAAGCGTTTATTGAACACGCTTCACGTGATACGCTAGACAATATAACAATTAATCTTTCGGAAATACGTAAAGTTTGTAAGCACGTTGCAATCTCCTACAGACCTGAAGAAATAGGTTTCGTACCAGCAATTTGCAAAATGGGATCTGGAAACGTTTTCTTAGTACTACTTAATATCTTTAACGCATACAAGAAATCAAGAAACTTGCACATAGAATGCAGAAATTCAGTTGTTTTACCTAAATACATGTCCGGATAAATACATACGGTTAACAATTATCGACCTATCAATCACACACCATTTCTGTCTAGAATATTTGAAAAGGTTGTCAAGCAGGCAACCCTAGCATACTGGACACCAAACTATTCATTTAAAAGCAGCACGGATTTCTTAAAAAAATTGAATCACCTGTCAACTACAATTTCTTAATTACTCAACACAATCATTTTGATTAATGCCCCACTTCAGCCAGCACAGTGTGTACGAGATTTACGTTATCGATAATCAGTCCAACATAAGTTAGACTGATAGTTATGCAAAATAGGAACTGTATTTGAACCTTTTACCCTTATTAAGTTAACCTTCATCGATATTTTACTATGCTTACTTCCATGCATTCCAATTTAACACAAATTCAGTAAAAATTTAAAATCCATCCAATTAAATTTTTTGAGAAGAAACAGCCTACAAATGAGTAGCTTACAATTATGAATAAACACATCACCATCTGTTATGAATAGCTTCGAATTGAGATATGATTTCAGTTAGGCCAAGCATAATACAGTCAAATGATCATCTCGTAATATCTGTCGAACTTGATTAGGTCATCAGGACCATTTGAAAGTCTTCAGCGTGTTCAGGGAAAACAATTGAACCAAGTGATGGAAATTCACTACATGACTCAAAACATTTTGTTACTAGAAGCTAGTAGTTTCGTCAGCTGGAAAAACATCAAAACAAACAGAAATCTGAGCATAGTTGACCAAAATTTACACGTTGAAACAAAAATTTGTGAAAACATACAGGTAGTTTGGTAGTATGTAAAAACGTTTTCAGGAGAACAGAAATTTGTGAATATCCTACTGATATGTCGCTACTAATTCTGTAACATTTATGGGCGTGAGGTGAACAGTATTTTGACAGATATTATGTGTGTGTAATTTGTGGTGGACTTGATTTGGTTGCTTGAAATTCTTACACACAATAAAGCTATTATGTTTTCCTGTTTCAACGCTCACTGATCCTAATCTTACTGTCTCCACCTGATGACGTCAAAAGCCAGAAACCGGCAGTGGAGTGTATGTTCAGGGGTTGTGAGGAACACATCACTTTGGTCATCCATAACCGCCTTGAGTGTTGACCAGGAAACACTATGTGATTCTGTGTTTGAAAATCGTGGATCGTTGTACGAATCAAATGTAACAGTGGTATTCAAGTATAACTTTGTTTAGAGACGAATTGTTGGCATGCGAGAAACGTAAATATTGCTATAAACACAACATAAAATAGCAACAAATCAATACACGTGATTCCGTGACATTGTTCTGTGAATGTATGTTTGCCTTTTCTCTCCGTGAAAATTTTGCTGATTTTCGCAATAAGTATATCGAGTATTAACATTGCTAAGGTTTGTGGTTCAAATCATTGTTCTTCACTACCGTTTAAATTACAATAAACACGAACTTACTAAAGGCGAAGTTTCTAATCGCTGCAAAGGCATTGCTCGTTTTTATTTAGTAATAATAAGCCAACAACATTTAAAAGTATTGTACATGCTCGACTGTTTTAGAATTTTTCATCTGTTTCAATACATGCTGATCGTGATAATGCCGTCCCTAAATGATGGTCGCAAACAGCACGAAAGTTTTCGTTTTGGTGTGTAGGATTCAAGTAGATTCGTGAAGCATTACCACGTGGAAAAACCTAAGGAAATTGTAAAAGTTAGCTAATCAAAATTTCATACAAAAGATTCCCCAACCATCGATTGGAATATGTTTGGGACCGATCGTGTATTCATAATGCAAGGAAATTTGAGTGTAATCGGAAAAATCGGAGAAAAATTGGCAGGATACAGTTTGTATACCGTATGTAAAATGTACATCTGAAGCTATAGGTAGAATCTTGAACCGGGCGGCCATACGCGTAACTTATAAGAAAGGGAAAACTATCCGTTCGGTTCTAATGCACCGTTTTCTAGCGTTACGAACAGCATCTACAGAATCAACTGTAGGGACTGTTCAGGTGTTTACACAGGGCAGGAATCCAGGGAAATTCACACTAGGATCGAAGAACACCGAAAGTGTGTCCGGAGACAGCCCCGGGATGCGAGGGAATATCAATCCCTTATTCGTGATTCCGCCTTGGCGGCGCACGTTTTAGATACGGGCCACAGCGTAGATCAAGACAATGTGGAAACATCGAGATGCGGTAGTAAACCGTATAGCAAACGCATAATGCGGAGGCGGTCGTCGAAATTGCCAAGGCAGGTCGACTGGCAGTCAATAAAGTGGATGGGGGAGAAATCTCTACAATCTGGCGCTCGGCACTGATGCTAAAGTAAATAGTTTTTATTCACCTTATACCTACTAGTTAATTAGATTTTTGTTTGTCTTCAAAAAATAGCCTCAGCCCCGTTAGTTATGTACTTTTACGTATGTGGGCAGCTGTGTCAACTGACCTTGACCGTGTTCACTTGTATCAGATTGATGTGGATACACACTGTGAGGAAAATGGACCACTGATCCTGGTCATTACCACGAGACGTGACACCCGGTAGGCGTACTATAGGCTGTTTAGCGGTAAGGTCAAATAAATGGTGGTGGGTTGACTACTACTTAATCATGTTCCCTGTCCTGATATGACGAAGCTTCTGTGTCAGAAGTGAAAGATTCCCCAACCGTTCTCTAAGTGGCGGTCATTCTCGTTATCATGACCACGAGAATCAACACCCAGATTACATCATTGTGTGTAAACTGATAGTGATTTCAAAAGTTGCTACGTGGATGATACAACTCACCCGATGTGAACGCAGAATAATTGCGTCATGCAATCGAATTTTACATACACGGGTTTCACATCACGTGACCCCAGCGATAAAAATTCACTTGTCAACTATATACCATAAGGACGGTTGTATATCGATTAAAAATGCAATCACTATATCAAGGTCAAATAGCTTCCGTCATAATTTTGTTTGACCACAATTGATTGGTCATAGAAAATTTGTGGAATCAAGTCGCGTTAACAAAGGCAAGATCAATTGACCTTTTGACCCAGTCGAGCAGAGAAATGGCCACGTTTTTGAGTAGGATAATGACGCTGGTTGAACTGCAGATTCCACGAATTCTCACAAAATATTTGGTCTGTAAAACTTATGAATTTGATGTACACGAGCTGAGATGAGCCATTTTGTTGTGAATATCAACTGTACATAATATTCAACTCAGCCAGCAACATAGATTTCCTTATCAAATATTGCAATTCATCCGTAGTCGGAACAATCATCAGTTCCCCTGATGCTATCTGTGAAGAATTCCTTCTATACTTTAAATCTACGTACACAAATTAAACTACGTTTATACAACAAGTCAACTTCCCTCGTCTGGTACACTGAATACTTTGCGTATAAACCTGAGTGACATAAGTAAATACTGTCAGCAAGCAACCGTTAGTAATAAACCTGACATAACAGGCATACCTCTAGCTATATGCAAAATGGGTGGCAAAGACTTTCAACTTCTCTTGTTGAAATTATTCAGCGCATTTATCGAATCTAGTACCTTTCCGGTAGAATGGGAACACTCAATTGTTATACCCAGATACAAAACTGGCTCGAGACACATAGTCATGAATTACCGACCAATAAATCACACAGCTTTCTTATCAAGATTATGTGAAAAATTGTAAAGAAAGCTATATTCGAATACCTTACACCTAGTATCTTTTCTAAGGCACAGCACGGCTTTCTTAACGAAAGATCCTGCATCACGCGCCAGTTAGAATACTTAGACTGCATCACAAGCTCAATTCAAAATTGTTTAGCGATCATAGATGTCTCCCTTGGTATAGCTAAAGCCTTCGACACAGTATTATATAAATTGTTACTATCAAAGCTGAGTTTATTTGGTATAGGCGAGAATCTTCTCTCTTGTCTCACCTCTTTCCTTACAGATCGCACATACTGCATTGAGGTCAATGGTCACAGATCGCGCATCCTGCCGATTCCAAGTAGCGTGATACAAGGCAGTGTTTTAGTTCCATTATTTTTTCTCCTATACATAAATGATGTACATGCAGTCAAATGTCATAGTAAACTCTTTTTGTTTACAGATGACATGAAAGTAGTCGATTCTTGCCCATCTTTTACAACACAAACCTACATTGCCAGGCTGGACAAAGATTTGGAAGCATTATCCAAATGGTGTGAAACTAATGGTCTCTCATTCTCTGTAGACAGATCTAAGTTCATGCCTTTCAGATGTTTAATACCTGATAGATTGACGAGCATATACATCATGTGATCTCAAAGCAAAGCAGAGTATGAATATGATTCATAAGTTCTTCACTCTCCCACACTGTAAGTTAGAACTTTATAAACTTTTCACTATACCGCTTTTTGATTACTGGAATATAATATATAGCAGTATAAACAAAAACGATAGCATCGTTTTGGAAAAGGTACAACTTACTTTTACCAAATCAATCATTGGAAATAGCTTGAATCAATCATATGGAGAAAGGTTTAAGCAGCTCATGCTAGAACTATTATGGTTCCGTATAATTAGACACAAACTTATACTGTTTTTTAGAATAATATCTTCTGATAATATAGATATAGTCGACTATTCGCTTTTCGTAAATGGTTCTGGGGTTTATGAGTTATAAAATCAAGATAATACAAGTGGAACTACCTAGATCAGCCACGACGTAGGGAATTTTTATTTTAAATAAGTAACGCTAAATCTGGAATTCTATTCGATTAAACAAAAACATTGTGCCTCAATACGTGATTTCAAAACACATCTAGATTCATTCCACGCTGTGGAAAAATTAACGAAAATCTTAAACCCAGATATCTTACTAGAAAAAACTATATAATCAAAGCATTCCTGGGTACTAACAGTGAAGTTTGTTTAACAACTTTCATATTGAACATTCACTTGGCCTCTATGTAATAACCTCGTTTACATCCAGGTGAACAAAACTGGCCCATAGAAGATACCACCCTGTTTCTCCGAATCTTCTACGAATACCCGCGAGAAATACGTGTTCTATTCAAAACATACATAGATTTCAAAATCAAAATCAAGGCTGAAAATTTTGAAGATTCAGCCTCTTCGAGATCTCCCATATCTTCGATGATCACATCTGTCGAACTTCAATATTATTCGGGACATTTATTTTTTTTCCCTTATTCTATTACTTCATTCATTACTATAACAGCTCAGATATCGAATTTCTGTAAAACTTTCCCTGCAACTATGACATTGAAAATTTAATAACCATTGAACATTTTTGCTTTGAGTATACAAACAATTTGCTAATTATTGATCATTCTTTGCATGCTTTGATGATCCAAGAATAGAACATTTATTTATTTATTTTATTACCGATTCTAGATAAATCTTATAATCTATATAATGCTATACATTACTGAAGATTTGTGAAAAGTTTCGAACGAGTCCTATCGCAGTCCGAACGACTTTTGTTGGAAAAGGGAACATATTACGATAAGTAAGAAAAGAACTCAGGTGACAAAATTATAGAAGGAAATCTTGCAACATAAATAAGTTTATATAGGCAATCTAATAAGACGAAAGAATCGCAGTTTTTTTGTATCTTGTTTTAGGACGAAAGAAAACCCGAACTCGAATCACAAGAGCAGAAAAAGTTTCGCTACCGCAGCAAACAGTAATCGTTATAACCCAACTTGTAGTAACATTGACAAAGTAGGACTTTATGGTATGGGTTCCCTTATCAAAGTGCACATACAAAATTGCCGATACGTCCGACCTGATCGTGATTTTTGATTTCATATGACTTTATGGATAAGCTCCATTCATATTAGAACCTCAACTATCATCAGCTCGTCTCTGAAGACGTCTCTTTTGTGAAAGAAAACAGTGAAATTTATGTCAACCAAGATATATTTTTAAAATAATATTAGTAATCATTCACATGTCTAATGCTGCTTCAATTTTTGACATTGTTCAACATCCCACTGCTTGAAAAACGAATGCGCGGTTTAACGTAGTCGAGAATTATTTTCGGCGACTGGTCGTAATTCAGAAACATGACCTTTTCTAAGTCAATGTGAGGACAATCTTCAGATCGATCGTGCTTAACTTCATACATTGAGCTTTCAATTTCTTAGAAATCTTGATCCGTGCCTTGGCTTTGCAAATGATCTTGGTTCATATCCGTTGGTTTTGGCATCGCATCCGATTTCTCAATCACTGTGGATATCACACTGATGAAAATCAGACTCAAGAGCAGCATACTCTTGTTTTAAAATGCAGATAAATGTTAAAATACGCACAATATAAATAGCTGATTTTATAAACGAGAAACAGTGACATCACGGCGGATTGACAATTTCAATGTATTTGCAGGACACTCGTATCAAATTTTAAGTTATCGTGAATGCATTCACAAAACACATTAAAGTTTATACTAATTTTTAACCAATGGCAAGACGAGAAACTGAGAAACCACTTCGTTTGCCTGATAATACCACTTCTGTGCCATCTCGAATATAATTGGCTCTCGCAGACCAATAGAATGATAGTATGTTCAAACTGAGTGACACAGAAACTCAAATGGATGAAGTAAATTTGATGTAGAAAACCACACACACACACACACACCGAACAATGCTAAAATCATGAAGTAAAAAATGTAGGCAATGCTTGCCATGACTTTCACGTGTTCACTTCGATCAACACGCTGTATATAATCGAATGTTAACGACACAAATATGAACGATTTTTGTTCCGCATACTTTTTACAACCTAATGCGTATAATCAGTGAGCATAAAGATCAAATTTTGCAAGCGATCTATTTTACGTTGATTCGATTTTTGCTTCTAAATTGCTGTATTTATACAATCCTTTTTCCCAGTTTAAAAGTACAAACATCGTTGTATTTAAGGGGATGGGGATGTGAGCAACACATTACTATCGTTGTATTTAATTCTCCCATTCTTCAGATTCCCATTGTATCCGAAACGCATTTGAAACCAAGTAGAGATCCTTCGTAACAGATTAATTTTAACACTTTTCCTCACTAGGCAAACCGAATATGTGTATGTGGTTTACATTGTAGCTTTACGTATAACGCTCATGAAACACGCTAGTGGTAATAGTTTGATCATCTGCAGAATGTAATACTTATTACTTGTCAGATATAATCGCCATCCGGACAATGATTCCAATCTTTAGTAAAACCATATTTCATGAGATTGAAGTTCATATACATATTTAAGACATCTGCATGTAACATATATTATCAATGATGACTAACACGCCATCTTGTTTTCAACGCAAACTTTACTTTCTTGATTTTTAGTAGTCCTTTGGTGCTACACAAATTAACGACATTTTTTGATTATTTAAACTCGGGTAAACGGATCGTAGATTGACAATTAACGATAATCAAGTATCAGCACATGTTCAATCAATGTTGAATAGTTTGCGGTTTGAGCACAGATGTGTTTAATTTGTTTGTTAATATAAAATCTAAAAGAAGATAAGCAAAATTTAAAATTCAAGAGAAGTAGCAGGTGTATTTTACATTTTTTTCTCTCATTGATATTATTCCATGCGCACTTTCAAGCATTCTAACTGAACCCTAATTCAGTAAAAATGAACCATTCATTCATGTGCATTTTTTGCGAAGCAACAGCCTACTAATTAGTAGCTCACAATTATGAATAAACACATCAGCATCCATAATACAGAAAAAAGATAATTTCGGTGCTAATATTCGAAAGTATATGACCGAATGTTCTGGTGACATATTTTGTGAAAAGTGGACTCAATGAAGTTCAGGTATATGTCGACTTTAGTTAAAATGATGCATTTCGAACGAATAATTTCGAGGGTCATTTTTCTTGATTGCATAACGAAACCTCACCTAGTTTCAGAAATGAACAATGTAATATTCCAGAAAAGAACAACAACACTCAGTTTATTACCATTAAATTCAATCATATCACACGATTCGAAGAAGTCATGGATTTATACAGCATCGCAACCCCCCAAATAGATAAGGATATCTTCTCATTTGTAGAAAAATTTGCTTCAATTTAATACAAACTGAGCTATTCATAGCTTTGTGCATTATCCCATATTTGAATTAATGGAACTGTTGACCCAGTGAATAAATTTAAAAGTCGGCTATTGTTATCATGAAATGGCCACTCATCTGGACCAGAACGTAGATGACAATATATGAAGAACTTGAGGAGGTAATCAAGACCTTTTGAAATTTTCCAGCGTGTCCAGGGCAAACCAAGTGATGGAAACTTGCATGAATGTCTGAAACGATTTGATAATATATAGACGAATAATATGCACGTGTGAAAAGTAAATACCGCTATAAACACAATATTAATTTGCAATAAATCAATCAAAGGGATTCAGTGACTTTGTTCAGCGAATGCAGGTTTGTCTTTTCTCTCCATGAAACTTGTGCTGTCTTTCGCAAGAAACATATCAAGCACGAACAGAAAAAGTGTGATAAGGTTTGCAATTCAAATCATTGTTCTTCACTATCGTGTAAATTACAATAAACATGAACTCAAGATGAGCGAGATATCTAATCGCTGCAATGTCATTGCTATATTTTTATTTAGTAATAATAGGCCAACCTCATCTAAGAGTGCTGTACAAGCTCGATTAGTTCAGCATTTTTCAGCCGTTTTAATACATGAGGATCTAATCCTACTGTCCCTAGCTGATGGACGTAAACAGCACGAAGGTGTTCGTTGGGTGTTTAGGATTCAAGTACGTCCAAATGTGGATCTAAGTTTGAAGGCGTTTAGATAAGGTTCGGATTGGCAGTTCATAATCGTACGATCAACTGTTGACCAGCTTGAGAGCCTTTTTGATTTAAGTTAGATAAGTTAACTTGTCAAGCTTCCTAAAACAGTTCCACATGGAAAAGAAATCAGTTATTCTATACAAACACCCACTTTCGCTTCTATCGGTTAATAAGTCCTAGACACAGGTTCATTTAATTAAAGAATAAACGATTTTATCCATTTGAAATTTATTTTAGCGAGAGCACCGACTAATATTTTTCTCTCGAAATTTATCTTTTCTTCCTCTACGAATCACTATTCAAGTCTGACTTAAATAACGAGCTTGAAATAATTGATCAAACAATTTTCCTTTCAAAAATATCATTTATCTTGACCAATCGTTTGTAAACTTGCGCTCGAAATTTCATTGGTTTCAATAGCATATATTTGGTTGAAAATACAAGCAATAATTTAGTTCGATTTGTGAAGTAAGCATGAAATTAATGTAATTTATAGAGTTGAATTACTCCATGAAAGTTTTACGATATTTACGATATTTATGATATATTGCTTGTTACATATAACCTTGATATATCAGCGTAACTTATATCAAAGCGAACACACAACTGAGAAATAAATCACATATTGTTGGCAATATTGATGCTGAGATTTTGTAGGCCGTAATGTAAGCTCGCAACGTGGTAATCGTTATTCGTTTTGACCATATGTACTATTTCCCCAAATACGCAAAAGTTAATTACTGCTGCTAATTAGAACTTATAGGTCCGCTTTCGATTTGATTTTAAGTATCTGCGCTTGCATTGCAAATCCATGGTTGACATTGGCAAGACAAGGCAAAGTGAAATTCGAAAATTTCGTGTTCATGTTCATTTCGCACATTGAATGTAGCCTGGGGACGCATTTACTACCGTCAGTGCCAATAAGACTTGAGTGGGACAGCCTAGTCATTTCTCAGACCATCAGCAGTTTTCGACCAGAGGTATGCGTTGATGAATGTTTCGTTCCCGAACCAGTGTACTTCCAAATTTCCCGGTCAAATTCATAGTTCGCATTCATCAATAAACTCTACGTTAAGTAATGCCTAACGTCATATGAATTACGAAACCACCCATTCAGTTTATTGTGTTTTCAATAACACAAATATGCTCAGCAGTTTACATGGGATTTGCTTCGAAAATATTGATTCGTGAATATCTTACAAATACATTTTTGACTTTTTTCTCGACAAATATTGAGATGATAAATTAATAGAACAGTAAACTTTAAAAAGCGAATTAAATTACAAAAATAAATCAAAATTAATTATGATATCTAAGCAGAAGACCGAGTTGAGACATTTTTCTTTTTACGCGAAAACTATTAGGAATTCTGGAAAGCAGTAAAATGTTTCAATGAACTTTGCGAAGGAAACAAAATAATTCATAAGATGGATCATTTTCCAATGAAAATAAATATCGTATTTGTTTAGCTTTGCATACCGACATTATCTCATACTGTGATATTTTTGTTCGAAATTTAGGTTGAACATTATATATTTCAATTAACTGTTCAATATCTTGGTATTAAAAATATTTCATGTCCGTATGTGTATTTGCGTACTGTCAATAGACAGTATAAAAATATTCTAGTATATATTATATTTAGTATAGTATAGTATATATTTATTTAGTATTATAGTATATATTATAATATATATCTATATTATAATATAAATCTATATGGTAAATTTCAACTACAGACCTCTTCATAACAAAAATGAAGCTAAATGACTTCATTATTTCTCACGGCGAAAAGTTTTCAAACTTTATGCAGCAATGTTCTAGCCCAGAGTATGATATTCACAGATATTAAAGATATCGAAAACCCAAGTCAAATTTTGCGAATGATAGTTTGCAAAGGATATTCTGCCTTCAGAATGAAAACTAACTTACTTGTAAAAGGAGGCGTTCTACGAACGAGGGTGTTTTATGTATGATTCACAGAGTTCAATTTTAGCTTGACTTTGGGTAATTTGCCATCCAATTACGCGCCCAAGACTAGACGAATTTGTTTGGTTTCTTAACTAGTTTACACATTATTGAGTTACTTTTATTTTAGACTATATCATATCACTAGATTGTATTCAGGATTCGATCACGACACGTGAAAATCAATGCCCCACGTTGTATCCAGTGAAAGGTATCACACAATTCGAGATTGTTTTTGAATTCTTTGTATCAACATAATTATCCACTACTCCGCTACATTACTCAAAGTTTGGGTTCAAGTAAGCTGATGATACTGTCATTGGATGTGTACTGTACCAAGTGACATCACATAGAATACGATTTTAAAATCATTAATCGATTTGGAATTCTGGTCAGATAAGATCGGTTTGGGTGACAAGTTCAGACCTCATTATCACTAAACTGTGTAATGAACAATGGAGGTCAGCGAACTAGAATCAACTCTGCAGACATTTTTATTGTGAAACGTGTTAGGTTTCACCGTAACCATTTGCGATAGCTTGACATTGATTCGGCTTCCTAATTTTATATTCACTAAAGTATGTATGCTATCTAACTATGCCTTTTGTTTCCGCTATCAGATTAAGTTTTGACCTGATATCTCAAATTGAATCATGCCGTTATTTTGGCCCACAATTTTCCCAGTAGTGTTTTTCAAAGAATATCTGGTAATGATACATGGCTAAGACTAAATATTTCTCACCAGTTTCACCTCTTAAGAAAGTGTCCTGTATATTATTTCTAATCAGAAGATTTAGTCTTTTAATAGAGTTTATACCATTCTCACAAAAAAATCACCTAATTAGAAAAGCTTGTCATATTTGCCACAAAATGTCTGTTCAAAAGATGTTGGCATTGAACTATATGGGAAAGATTTATCCAGCAAAATTTTCGTTTGTTGACTTTTGGTTGTCACGACTCCATCACTGTGAATACTCTCAAATAATCATTACCGCATATTTTAGTTTGGTATATTTCCAATAAAACATTTGCATTCTGCATTGTTCAATGAAAAGTCTAATAATCAGCTCTGTTAGATTAAATTTAGTATCGCGGAGAGTAATGTACACCGTGACTTTCTATTTTTATCAAACATCTGTTTTCTATCTAACAGTTAATTCGAAAGATAAATTTGTTCCTTTTTCACCGTTCAAATGGCCCACTGAACTTAATATTCACTGTCTCTACCTGATGACGGCAATCAGACAGAAACCGGTCGTGGTAGTATGTTCGGGGATGTAGATATAAAAGTTAATATGCCATTTTATGCGTCTGTGATTCTTCATTTATTTATTATGGTTCTTTGCACGGGAGGTATTTAGGAATAACTTCAATGTATAACTAGTTATGATAATTCGCATTTAACATTAAGGTAGATTTGGTAATCTTGAAAAAAAATTTCATTGATGTAGGTTAAGGTGAATAATAAAATTACCATCATTTTGTGATTAATTAAAGGAGGTTACAATGGAATACCAACAACATTACGTTTCGTACCCTAACCATTTCACGAAGTCAACGCATTTTGAGTTTTTGAGAAGAAAACGAGAATATGGTTTGAAAACTAGCGATAGTATTTCTAATTTCTAATTAAGCTAATTACCGTAATATATGAGAAAACATTGTTATATAATGTTGAATGGCGCAGCTCGATCAAATGACGCTAGAATCATCAACGAAAGTATGATTTTAGAAAAATTTTCACACCCGATCAAGCTGTATCTCACATTAACTGGAAACAGAATGCGATATGGAACAGGAGGTTTGTTTATAGAGCTGGAGGAAGAGCTCCAATTTGGAAAGTTGTAATACGTGAGCACACCACCGCGTTTAAATATGGTAAACCCTTCGCTTTATTAATATGAGTTCAACAATCTTAGGTATTTAATAACAATCTGAGTAAATGTATCGCTAACAATATATCGGCTAGTAAATGGACAATCTTAACGCTTTTCTATAGCTTACATGCCTATAAATGATATAAATTTATAGATCGAATCATCAAGAAGTTTCTCTTTGAATCGAAAGTTATTACGATACTTGAGGTTTTAATTCAAACAGTGTATCTTATTGTAAATAAACAAAATTGAAATTTTAATTTTTTAATTTAATTTACTGACAGGACCAACCTTTTCGATCATATTTACACATAAATTCGTAGATCAGTTAAAACTATAATTTAGAGCAAAAATCCCTATTTGCATGAATGTTCACCACACATTGCAGAACCCTTTCCTTGTTGTTGGGATGCATCATCTAGGAGCATTAGTATGAGGATCTGCCTGTCTTGAAATATTGAAGGAATGGTAAACATTGAATGAACATAGATAAGGCTTACACGAACAATCTGGTCAATTCTGTGGGCTTGGCACATTTACATTCGGAATCTTGTACGTGATTGAAACGCTTGGTGATTCTTTCCTCATTCATTTCAGGTCTACTATTTCCTATCTTGCTTACCATTTGTTCGCAATTTTACTGGGATAATGTTCGTGATATTCCTATCGAATGTCTTCAATGTCAACCAAAACGAAACTGTCCGAGGGGGTGTGTGTTGTGTGATAAAACTTTAGGCACATGCGAACTTTTGTTAAATCACATTGTGTGTGTGATTGAACTGGTCGGCGGTGCCAAGGTTTTCCATCAGAGGCCTAAATGTCTAATCAAAGTTTACCGTTTCTCCACAGTTTATAGGCACACAGATCCTAGTTGTACCTTTCTTAAACAAGCAGTGCAAAAAGTACGAATTGGGTCGTATAGTGTGTGATTTAAATCCAAGTAAATAAGGGTTATTTAGAAACGTATAAATGAATGAATTGCAATTGCAATGTCATATTTCTATTTAGATTATTAATTTGCGAACAAATGTGTTTTGCATTACATGTTATCAAATAATATTCATGAATAACGGAATATTCTTTCATATCACTCGGTCCAATCGCAAGGATACATAAGGCAAACAAATATGAATAATTATTTCTAAATTTGGATCTAAAGAAATTGATTAGAGCTAAGGATATCCAATTCAGTGTTTTATATCGAGATATACATTATTAGCTTAAAAAGATAGAATTGGGTCAGATTAAAATCAGTAAATAAAATAGTTGAAATCTAGAGCTTGATGCGAAATAATGACGGTAGACAGCCCAAAACCGGTGGTGGAGTCTAAGTGCGGGGGATTTGAGCGAAACATTACTTTGAAAATGATCCATGCTAAAAAAATTAATGTTCGAATTCAACTTCAAAATAAAAATATATTCATCGTTCATGCAGGGAAATCATCTCCTTTTAAAACTGTCAAACAAACACAAGAATTCATTGGGAGCTGGTGTACACTGAAATATTTTTTTAGAAATGTACATTCGTAATTCGACGGAACGTAATCATAAATACTGTTACGCCACATTTATATCGTTTCAAATCATCGGGTAATATATTTGTGATCCGGATCTATCAGTCTGGACTAGGTTGTTGGAATGTGTTATGGGAACTGCTAGCTCGTGTTAATACGCATATAGCAAAACATTCTACATTCTACACAGGAGAGTTAAATACCGGAGAATACTTGTATGTAGAATAAATTTAGAGAATTTCAGTTTCCCTGTATCTGACTCTAAATTGATTGGAACACCATTACGTATTTTTCAATTATAAGTATGGACTTGTATTTCAGAAAGACCACATTGATAGATAGGTGAATTAGTAACCTCTACATGCGACATTCAAGAGGAAATAATTTGTACTCCGCTAGTGAAAATCGGATGGTACAAAATTCGGCATAATTTTGAATATGATTGTCTGAACGGTTCATTAATTTTAATTAATCAATACACTTGTCCTTTTCACAAACATTGGACAATTAGCATCTTTCCTCCGCTTGATAAAAGCAAAGCGTACGTACTGGACGGGACCTAATCATTTAGATTGTAATGTTTGTGTCATTCATAAACGTTATACTGATTGAAGCTAAATCAGACTTTGTTCATGAGTTTGATCACAATTTACCGTTTTAGGATATTATCAAACAAAAGCATCAACGTTATACCAAGTTCGTCATCCATCAATGTTTCAAATGCTTATTTTAATTGATATAGTTGTCTCTGTTTCGTTAACAAAATGAACATAAAGGAACAGCGTATCGAATAGACCGAATACAGGTACCATATTCTTGAAAAAATGACTAATTTTTCTGACGGAACTTTTGTGTCAGAAGCAAAGCGTTACCAACAAACTGCTCTAACCGATACATTACAAACTTTTTAAACAGTATATTCAATTTTGTTTTGCAACAATTAAGGTGTATCTCCTTGTAGCAGATTGGTATCAATGTTCTATACAACATATCCATTATTTTTACAGAAATTTCTCGTGACCATTTAGCCAAATACGCTCAAAGCAATGTCTTCAGTCTGTGCGACAATCATCTTTTTCATACTCTTTCGTGACCTTCAGACGATCCAAGCACACCCGGCGACAGAAAATTGGAATTCACCCGAACGCTGGGTTTTGATACCCGAACAAGCTGTAATTTCGCATCCACCAAGAAATTTCCCTGAAATTTTAAACTCAAAACGTGGGCCGGAATTGTTCATCAGTCGACTGACTGGAACTGCAGCTGAAGTTTAATTCGACTCGTATCTAATACACGATGAAATAAATTTCATGTTACATGGAGCTATTTTATTGTGCCTTTATTGCGTTCAACTGGTTTCGTTAAGGAAAACTCGATCGAAATCCCAGTAGTTGATTGAAATTGATAACAAATTTTTTCCATATCGCGTATGGTGTAAACAAAATTTCATATATTTTATTAGTGTTCAAAAATGTGTACGGGCCATTATTCAATCGTTTGATCCGTTACCTAAGAACATTGCTATACTAAAACTAATATCATAAGGAAGGAGCAGGTCTAGGCAAGAATCTTTATTTGCATGTATTTTTATCACACAAACCCCACGACCAGTTTCGTGCTGTTTGCCCTCATTTGGTATTGACATTAATATTAGGATCCGCACGTCTTGAAACAGGGAAAGAATGGTAAGCAAGTTGCCCTTGTGACGCTGTTGGATAAGGTTGGTACGAGCAAACCGTTCAATCACATCTGCCCAAACACACGCAGATAGGGTTTTAACCCATAATTGTGAACATTGCATGCATTTGTATGAGACACTCATTCTCTTGACCGGTTTCGTGAGTTTTTCACTCATTAGATAAGGATTGTTGGATCGGGATCCTCATGCGCTTGAAATAGTTTGAGGATTCGCAATCAAGTCGCCCCTGTAAGCGACTGCTGGATGAACTCAGGTTGTTCTTGTTAAACCTATCTAGCAATTGCTTACAAACGCAACCTGTAGAAACAGGTATTTGAAACGGATAATTCATTCATTCATTCAGTCCTCTCCGTGCCGGGTGGCACATGAGGCGAAGACAACTTCACGCCAGTGGCTCCGGTCTGTCGCTGCTTCCGTTGCCGTCTGCACCGTTAATCCTTTTGCATGTAGTTCGCGTTCCAACGTTCTGCGCCAAGTTTTCTTGGGCCGTTCTCTTTTTCGTTTACCTTGCGGATGCCAGTACCTTCGTATGCGAACTGGAATCCATCCTGCAGACATGACCGAACCACGGATCTGTTGTCATCGTTTCCGTAGCAATGTAGGTTTTACGGGATAGGGTTGCTAGCCCTAAGCCCAACCCTCCTCCTTTCTCAGACGGGCTTAGGACCGTCCTTGGCGGAGTTATTTGAAACGGATGAAGACTTCACAAATTCGTGATTCAAGCAACCCCAAGTTCTCATTCTGTTTGCGCTTGAAATCATTTCGATGATCCTCAGATATCAAAAAGCATGGTCAACGGGTTATTCGTAACTACGTACAATTAATTGGTTCATGCAACTGAGGGCAATCCTCAAACATTTGTCAGCGTATCAGTGAACAGAGTTCAAGGTTTCACAGCCATATATTTGTGAAATAAATTACTGTGTGCGCTCTTAAGCTCATCAAATTTTGTAGTCAAACCTGGCAAAAAGTGTGTTAATCATACCAAGATTTCCACAAATGATTTTGTAGTATGCTTTTCTCTGGAAAATATTCTATTGAGAAAAGTATTAGAGTGCACCAAAACTTACCTATTTCTTAACTCACAAGAAATATGCGTGCAATATAAAAATAATACTCAGAATTATTAGATTTTTTAAAGACAAAATTAATACATATTATCTCAAAGACAACGCAGTCACGTTGCGGTCCGCAATAAAATTAGCAGAAAATTGGGCTTTTGCAAACTGCGGAACTTTCGGAGATAACAAGATGGGTTATGCAAACGACATAAATAGAATACTGTTCCCTTGATAACCATTATCGGACAAAATGACAGTAAAGATAATTTCAGGGTGGAAAACATATATATATATATATATATATATATATATATACTACATTACTACACACATAAAAACCTCTAATCATATATTCGAAAATGTGTGCATGCAATTGGTTTTTAATTGGTATAAATTTACTCTCAAAACTGCACTTACAGTTTTCTTGAACTTGAATCAAACTAAACTATTTGCTAACTATTAAACACTGCATTTTAGAGAATTTCTGAGTTAGCGCGTATGTCAGCACTATCGACTAAACAGCCATTAACTTACTATTGGATTATTGTTAATGGTGTTTAAAGCAACCGCATAAACACCAAATCGCATCAGATGACACTTGCAGACAAATTAGAAACCGCGCAAGATAATATGTGAATGTGTAATAGACCAATCTGAATAGTTCAAAATCCGAGAGACAAATAAATGAATCTGATCAAGATACAACAAACGATTTGCATGAGATGTTTGTTGAAGTGCTCAGATCTTCCAAAAACAAAATGATCCTAGTAACAGTGAACAAAGCTAAAAATGTATTCCTCGAAATATGGATTTTTGAAAGCATTAGATGCTTCTTCAGAGATCATGCATCCTTAAGTGTTCTACATATTTTTCATTTCAAAGTCTCTTTATGTGACCAAGTAATGACAACTCACAAAGTAGTTCATGTTCAAGCGAATTTACACGCCGTAAATAGTTTGCGGCACGCTGAAATTCGTTCCATCTGTAAAGCTGTCATCTGCTTCCAGAGCCCAGCTAGACATTTGTCAACATATAGACCATGGATTTCCGAATATTTTTACGGTGCCAATTACGCAGAACAGAATGCTGAAAGAAGAAAAAAAATCTTTCGACGTACGATATGTATACCTTTATATATAAGAGACGTTAAACTTTTCTGAGTTTTTATTGAGCCTAGAGAATGAGTTGCCTTCAAAAAGCTTTACTTATTTTGTTTATAGGCAGAAATTCACAGATTGAATTGCTGTGTACACATGATAGCCATCCAGGTGAAGTTAAATTAGAATTAGAGAGCACAAGAAACGCAAAACGAATCGCTCACACGTCCAGTCTACCGAGAACCAATGATCCATGACTCGTATTAAAACAACATGTGTTCAAGCCACGACAAAGCATGGCTGTACTGTGGCTTGACATTGAGGTGAAATGAAACGCTTGCATGCAGATGCAGTGAAAATCACGAAAACTCGTAGTTGTGATAGGGATGTCTATGATAGTGCGCTGTGACGAACAGATCCTAACTTAAATTAAACTGATTCGCACATATATGTGTGATTTAATCATTATGTAACTCCATTCACATTTGACATACACGTTTAATCGTGCACCTGAGAGTCAGAGGGTCAACTGACCTCAGCCAATTTCAAAACAGAGCCTGGTCAATAGTGAATTTGATCTTGTCTTCGTTTACGTGAATTAGCACCACTAGGATATCAATAAGCAGTTTAGTGTTAGAATAAACTAGAGGTTTTCGGTGAATTGGTATTTGATAACTTTTCCTATCGCACTCGGTTTGACGAAGCTTCTGTCTCAGAAGCGAAAACTTAACTGCAGACTAATCTGAATGTTTTTACTATATTTTGATTGCCTCAATACAATACCGCTTTTATAGACAAATCCGCTTTGGGTTCTGATATACCTCTGGGATTTTGCGCGTCACTCAACTTGGGACGTTTCATTGATTGTCAAATACATACAAAAGTGCTAAAATAGACAGTACTAAATAGTGCTCAGTTAATTCCGTGTGTTCATCCGTCTTCCCGAATTTCGATTCGACATTTTCAAGCAATCGTATAGCAGGTGGAATGTTCAAGAAAGGCTTTACCATGTCGCTCGAGAACGAAGTCTCTGATGAGTTGGATTTGAATTTGATACCTTTCCTGAGGACACTTTCTCTAATGACTCTCCCCACAGTTCATTTTCTCAATCTTTGCAAACATTCTGACACCGTTTCGCTGAACCAGCAAAAGCAGGACTCAACGAAATGGAAAGAAAAGAAAAAGCAAGAGAGCGGAGAAAACTAGAGAGAGTAATTGCTCTCTAAGAAATTGAAATGGAGCTACTGGAGATAAAAATTAGAAAACGCTATTTAGAAAGACGGCTGAGTCTTTCTACCGATGACGAAAATTATTTCGAAAATATTATTGCTACCGAGGGTCGAACCTGCGACCTCAGTCCCCCGAGAGAAGCAGATGACCGCTGCACCATGACCACATTGACTTGTGGTCCAATCCGAAATATCAGAAGGTTTGACTGCAATAGCTCTGGTAAACCAGAAATTTCGGTTGATGGGTTTGATCGAAAAGCACTCGTTGCAGATGTTGATGAATTTGTCACGATTCAGCCTTTCTCACAAAGTTGTGGACGTCCTGCTTGTTTTAGTTCGCCTTGTTATAATCGTGATAATTTCAGCACTGATTTTACTGAGACTAATGTGACGACGCGATCAGAAGGTCTGTTGAAGACACATCAGGATATTCCCACGAACATTGTATTTGATTTCGGATTTGACGGGGGACCTTACCGAGCTGCTGATATGTCCATTTCACGTGATCGGCGGAACAGTCCGGAAGGTTGTGGTGGTGCTACATTGAACTATGAAGTGTCACCAGTCGACGTGATCAGTATTTATGCTGATTCAAGTTCCCGTGTGTGTGCATCGGAGCAAAATCTTGTTATTGACAAAATACCTTTGATTGACAAGTGTGCAGATGTGATGAAGGATGAAAGGAACAGAAAGTCCGCGTGGAATGAAAGCCATGCTGGCTTTGGGGGGCGGTGTTGCTTCTTTCTGTTCCGTCAATATCGCCTTCCACACTGTTTTTCTGACCTGTCATTATCCTATTGCTTTACAGACCCTTTTGCTTATTTTGACCTTGATTTACTGCGCACAATTTGTCGTAATCTCGATTGAGTGGCACGTTCGGACATTTGAACTCGATTTGATTTTTGACTCGTGTATGTAATTTGATACGTACTTGATATTGTTTTGACATTGACCCGGATTTTGCCCGGTTGACCCCAATATTTGTGGTATGTTTTTACTATATTTTGATTGCCTCAATACAATACCGCTTTTATAGACAAATCCGCTTTGGGTTCTGATATACCTCTGGGATTTTGCGCGTCACTCAACTTGGGACGTTTCATTGATTGTCAAATACAATCAAAATGTGCTTTTTAGACCAATAAATTGAAGTGAATTGATTTTTATTTTAATATCAAAAATTAATCAATTGAATAAAACACACGATCAATCACTTAAGCGTGCAAGTGTGCTGGGGACGTGCTAGCTACAATATATGAAATTGTTTTATTCCGGGATTATTGTGTGGATAAAGGATTGAACATAGAGGTGTTGTGTGATATAGTGGTTTACGAGTATATGTCTCGAAGTGTGAAATTAGGTTCAAATCGTGATGCAACTAATAGATGTACCGTCGGCTGGTTTATTGACGCGGTTTTTTCTTCAAACAAATGTATTGCAGGTGGGATGTCCTGACACGAATTGTCGTTTAAATTAAAAACTCACCTGACTAATTTTATCCGATACTTTTCCCATGATTCGTCTTTAGTTTCAAAATATATAGAATATACTCAAGGAAAATATTATCAATAACGTCATACAGTTAGTTGCAAGTAAGAAATACACTGAAATTTTGAAAACCTCAGCCATTTTCCTATTGCCCAAATTCCTACTAAACCCATTGAAGTGTTTTTGTAAAAATCGGAGCTTGAATGCATGAATGCAAAATTTTTCTTGGTAAAATGTTTGACAGTTCAGCTTCATATTAGTGTTTAATACAAAAACACGTGTTACACAAATACAAAATTTCAACGACGTATACGTTTTCCCAATTTTTCAATAAATTTATTCTTTCGGTAAACATATCTTGTTGCAAATAAGTTGAAAGATCGTTGAAATTTTGAGGTGGGAAATTGCAAACCTTTTTCTCACTATCTATTTGTTACTACGTGATATCTGAGAATATCCCACGTGTTAGTTTTACCGGTTATACCTGAAATAACTTGGCATGCTGTCAACTAGACTGAATAAACTTTTGTCATCGTGACTTGTATTAACCCAATATGCATTTCCGCCAAAATGTCAATAGGTGTCCAGTTTCGAAAAAAGTTGTTTTATCATGCTTGCAGTGTGGAGAGAATAATATTTAAACCCGATTCAGTAAAAAAATTAAGGTATTTTTTCCAAGAAAAATTGCAGTCTGTTTCATAAAATCTCCAGTATGAAAATCGCAACTATAATTATGTTGGTTTATTTTAGAATAATTAAATTTTATAAAATATTACAACCATTTTATTTCGAGAAATATCTGTAACTGCATGTACTTTAATCACAGACACCCCACGATGTAAAAGCAGGCTTATTTGTTCATATACAGACGTTAGAACCGTTTGAATATGTGCGTGGGACTATATAATTAGACCGTTGGATTGTGACAGCATACACGTGGCTTACAAGTGTTTACCCTAATCAAGTTTCTTGATAATGAATGCGACTCAAACCACGTGTTTCAATAACCTGAAATCATTTTTCATCAAATCTATATCTCTCCAAACTGCTCAACATCTTGTGAATTTGATTTTTTAAAAGCGATAGTTCGGTGATTCAATCTGTCATTAAGTTTGATGCAATCAGTACGATAAATAAATCTTGCCCGGTAAATGTCCGATTCACGAATGTAGTAATCTTTGCAATAAGGTTCGAAGGGCAAAAATTCTATTTATATATAAGACGGTACGCAACTTTAGCTCGTCTCTACTTGCGCCTAAGACTGCCACTGATTGGCGCAGAAATAAATTGTTGGTCGTTTATTGTAAAGATTATACACATGGCACAGTCTTTCGAGTAGAAGTAACGTTTTCAGGATGTCTTTTCATAAAATATTGAGGATCTTCAAAGTGATTCCGCCAATACAATTTATGAATGATAAATCATCTTCGATTTCCTAAGCTTTAGTTTCGATATCTGTTTCCAGAAATAATTAATATCCGTCAAACTGGATTGGGTCTTTTCAACAACGCGAAAGAGATTACGCATACTAAAAGAACCTGTTTACCTGAGTGAAAAGAATTAATGAATGCTAGAAAATCATACGATTGTAAACACCCTTATAAAATGAAACAAGCCACCAAATTGAAAAGCAGATATAAATATTGCTATTTACAAAGGTAAGAGACCTTCAGGCAAACTGTATACCAGTAACGTTACTTTCTAAGGTAGGGGATCGCATTATAACTGCACGCATACGAGAACATTTAGAACGTT